>NW_026509461.1:0-14133 GCF_026875155.1 Cherax quadricarinatus
CACGACTTTTTTAACACCCCCCGTCTCTCGTCCCTTCAGAACATAACTAAAATTCCCTTTTGTAGGCTCACCCCAGCTTGGGCGAAGCCACGAATGTTTTTTAGGGTCAGTTCCAGCGTCCAGTTTTTAATTGGGGATATTAGCCATGACATTTTAGTCTATCTTTTTAACAAACGGGCTTTAGATCTCGGGGCTTCGAACCCCCCTGGGAAATATCATTTCCTAGTAAGGCTTATAAATTATTTTGGGAGTCCATTTGGGGTTTTTCAAGATTAATAAAGCCCCTTTTTTCGGCATCGAAACCCGTCTTAAAAAGTGTAAACTTTAAATTTCGTCTTCGTTGCCTGCCAATTCCCGGTGGGAAACACCACCTTGACAGTTCTACAATAAACTGGTCAGTCCTCTCTAATTTCGGGGTCTTTGCCCCCGTATACCCCCCGCACTATGTTATGACCACAAAACATAAACACACCCCACACACGCACGCGCCACCACACACAACCACACACACACCCACCAACCCAACACCACACACCCACACAACACACACAAAAACAAACACAACACACACACACCCAACCCCTCATTACCTGAATGAACACAACACTCAAATCCTCCATCAGATAAACGTTCAAAAAGTACGGCCCCTACGCCCGGGAACCTTGCAAATTTACAAAACAAAGTAAGGAGGGGGATATAAACAAAAGTTTGGGGAACCTGGCGGGGTCATCAGCTGTTTCGGGTAATGAACGTCGTGCTTAATAAATCTTTTAGCCCCCTTGATACGCAATTAAAGAAAAAAAGAGGGTAACTACATACCCTAGACTCTAAGGGGCAAATTAAAAACCCTGGGACAAAATCCGAGAAATTTAAGAAAATACAAGCATAACTTAATTATAAGTGAGGCTAGCGACATACAACACAATGATTAAAAGGAGAAACTAAACAGGATGTTTCCGAGTGTTTATTTAAGCCCCGCGTTCCCGGTAATTTTAAAAATTACCGGCAAACCCAAATTCTGGGGAGCAAAAGAGGAAAAAGAAAACTGAATCTCACTGGTATTGTCGACAATGCTGAAAGCTTTCAGTCAATCCAAAAAAAATAATGCAAAAATTTTAAACTTAAGCACAAAATAGTAAATTTTTTACCAATGGCAAAAGGGGAACCCCGATTTTATGGTACATAAAATACACAATGTAATTTAACCTGCCCCTTAAAAACCAAAAACAGTAAAACCCCGGGGGACTTTTTTGGATCAGAAAGCCTTCTGGTTTATTTCACAAAATTTCATTTTTTTATAAAATTGGCACATGCCCTACCCAACCTACATCAAGAATTATTTCTTTTTTGGGGAAAAAAAAATATATCACACAAAAGCCCCAAATCGACAGAGCTTTTTCATTTTCCCCAGTTTTACACAAAATCAAAAAATTTCCCCACAGCCAAATTTCAGGGAAAAACTTTATCAATGTCATACGATTTATGGGCCGAAACTAAACACTAGCGTAAATTACCCTTTTTTTTGACTACGTTTCCCCCACACAGGGGGGGTTTTTCGAGTCACAAACAATCTGTTGGATTAAAAACCCCCCCCTTTGGGGGCAAACTAGTCAAAAGGTCACATTTATTGCATTGTGTTTATATTTCCATTGTGCGTATTTTATCCATTTATTTCCATCGAGTATCGCCATTGAGAAGATATCTTCCCAAAACGTTACTTTTTAATTGGGGGTCAAAAGCCCAGTAAAAGGGGAAGCATCAAATCAATCCGGGAAAAGGCAAGATCATACATTTCCCTGGATCAAACCCCTCACCAACAAAAAAATTTATAATGGCAAACGGCACCCACAATTCCGTTAAAAAATCACCCTTTCCCTCAAAAAGGGATACACCAATGTTGAAATTTTGAAGTCGATCACAGAAGCCTGTCTAAAGTTATCACACGGAAACCATATTATGTATAGCCTATGTTACATGGTGCATGGGCATCGACGTATGCAAATATTCCCATGAATCTTGCACAAGATGCACATATGCTGCTATGTTATGATAATTCTATGTAACTGTATTGTGTATTGTTTTATACCTGAATTACAGCAGCTTTGAAGATTTGAAACTGATCGAATAAGTCGTTTTCGAGTAATAAACAAAAATTTGTGAGAGAACCCCCTTAATAGGGGGCCCTCAGCAAGAAATGAAGGTGAAGTAAGGGCAGTAGAGCGGTGAGGACGTTGGAGGTAAATTCTGCGTGATAGAGTGGGTAGTCCAACAGAATGTGGCTAACATAAACTGGAACCGACAACTCAAACGTAAAATTCTCGACAATGAGGAAACACAAGCACAATACCGTGACTGGATTATTATTATTATTATAATCAAGGGGAAGCCTAAACCCGGAGGATTATACAGCGCCGGGGGGGGGGTGTGGAAGGCAATTCAGGCTTAATTCGGGAACTGGAGCACAGATCCAATTCCCTAAATCAAGAGCCCCTCACCAACATCAAGGAACCTTCCTTGAGGGGACCGTGACTGGATTATTATTATTATTATTACAATCAAGGGGGAAGCGCTAAACCCGGAGGATTATACAGCGCCTGGGGGGGGGGGATGTGGAAGGATTCGGGCTTAATTTGGGGAACTGGGGGCACAGATCCAATTCCCTAAATCAAGAGCCCCTCACCAACATCAAGGAACCCTTCCTTGGGGGGTCCGTGACTGGAACAATACACAAATAACCCCCCACACAGGAGAAGGTTATAAAGACATTTTTGGGCCATCTTGGAACATTTACAAGTCCAAGGGAGCCAGTATATATAGGAAGGGATAGGGACAGGACAAATTTCGACCTTTCCCCTTTCTGCCAAGGACTTACTCAACGCTACTGACCTTGTGGCAGCTACATTCACCGCTCCTTCAAGAAGTCCATAAACATATTCGGTATGATTATATCAGAAAGAAGCGCTATACCTACAATCAACAGCGCATCGTTTGGTGAATTCACTTTATCAGGAGAGCTCCCTTTCCGTGGCGACTTATTAGGTGACGTAGGAAAAAAACGGAAAATACAACATAATTTATAATCGTGGGGGCGCTAAACTCATGGGATTAGCACCAAAATCCGACACTTTTTAGTGTAATTTTAAGTTAGGTTACGAAAGGGTTTTCAGGAAACGGGACAAGTTTTCCGACGGGGGTCTTAGATACCTTCCACTAGTTTTTGGGTCATCTGACCGAGGGCCTTCCACGGGCTTACCGGTCCACCCCTTTAAAAAAAGGTTTAAAATTATAAACTATTTTAATGTTTATGTGTATATCTTGGGAAAATTAATATAAAACAAGGGGAACACTAAACCCAAGGTTTACACAGCGCCTGGGGGGGATATGGGGCTTCAGGTTTAATTCGGAACGGAGCACAGACCCAAATTCCCTAATGAAGAGCCCCTCACCAATCTTGGACAAACCAGGGAACGGCGTAAAAACTCCGGGCCGGGGCAAGACACTGGCCAACTGGTACAATACATTAACCCAAAAGGTTTTTCACACCACGGATTTTACGGCCTTTTCGCCACGATTCAAACCCCTCACCGTTCCGTTTTATTATTATTATAAAAAGGGGGGAACGCTAAAACCCGGAGGATTATAAGCCCGGGGGGGGGGATGGGGAAGGGGCTTTTCAGGCTTAATTCGGGAACTGGAGCACAGATCCAATTCCCTAAATCAAATTATTATTTAATTAAAAATCAAAAAGAACGCTAAGCCAAAAGGGAATACAGCCTCAGGGCGGGAAGGAAAGTGAGGGATCGGCAAAAGGAGATGGATGAGCAACGGGTTTTACGGATAACAGGGGGGCATTTGAGGGTGAAAGGGAAAAGGGGCAGAAGAGCTGAACCAAAAGGGTGGGGGGAGTGCGAAAATTCATCAAGTTTGGGGAAAAAAGGGTCGTTGTAAAGAAGTCAAGAGAAGTCAGGTTTAAAAGGAGGCCCATCAGCAAAAAGGGGAAGGTAAAAAAAGATTAGTAGAACGAAACGACGTTGGAGGAAAATTTTTCTGCGTGCTCGTTGATAGAAGGGCAGTCTAACAAAAAGGGGGCTAATCATACTGGAACTTGACACTGCTCACAGAGAGAACGGGGGTGCCTCTCCAGAATCCCCCTGATAAGACGAGTGGCCAATGCAAGGCGGGAGAAGGGGTCCCCCCAACCCATAAAAAAAAACCGGCCGTAACCATGCTCGGTTTAAAGAAGGTTTTACCCGAGAAATTTTGCCCGTTTGGCCAAGGGGTGCAAGGGGGGTCTTTTGCAAAAAAATAGCCGAAAGGAAACACCCGATAAAAATTGGTGGTCATTACGCCCCCGCGCAGCAGTGTCTGCCTTTCTTTTCCCTGTTCCGAAGCCGGGACCCAACAAAAAACAAAATTTTTTATTTTTGGGTAAGAAACGGCGAACCCCAAATTTGGATAGGAGAACTGGGGGATGAATGTATAAAATTTTTTTCGTAAGCCTGTAGAGCCTAAGGGACCGAACTACTAAAAATGATGACAAGGCATAGAGCAATACAATAAGTCGCAAAATGGCAAAAATTTTTCAGCAGTAAAAATGCTACTAAGATAAAAATCCCCCTCGTACGACCGTCCGGGAAAACTGCTGCGAATCCGACGCCGCCCCTGAAGACTTAGGGCCATCGTTCACGCGGTGGCATGAGAATGGGAGTGGAATGATCAAGAAAAAGAGGGGGGGGAAAGCCACCGTGGGCATTTTAGTTTTCGAGAAAGGGGAGTGAGAAAGAACAGACCCGAACAGCGGGGAACTTCCCAGGGGGCGGGGAAAAGTGAGATGCTACATGAACATAAAAGGGGTAACTGAAGGAAGACAAAAAAATTTAGGCAAGAGAAAAGGGACGGAGCAAACAGGGGGGGGCAAACAAAAAAAAGAAGTCTACAATATGGGTGACCATTCTAAAAAAGGGAAAGGGTTTGTGAAGATCGTGAAGCGTACATAGTAACGAAGGCATGGGCATCACGGCGATCAGACAAGGAGGAACATTTGCTTCTGTAAAAGGGGCTCTCAACAGGGAAACAAAAAGCCCCAAAGGGCACAAACGACCCTTTGGTGAGGATAATTAAGGCTAAAGAGTACGGGAGGGGCCCCGGGGAAAAAATCTGGTCACCAAAATCGAGTTTTCGATAAAACGGGGGCTGAATTAGGCGAACAAGTTCGACGTCACTCCCCAGAAAGATGAGCAAGGTTTTAAGAAGGTTTCCCGGGCTGTGACAATTCCCTTCAAGGGGTAATTGAGGTTTCCTTTAACCGACGGCCCAAAGAAAAGGGCCTAAAACCTGACTTATCACTTCGGGGAAAGGGGAGCCATAGAGAAACAAAGGATATCGGAGAAAACAGAGCTCTATTAAAGAAATTTGGGTGATTTTGGTACTTGGGGAAAATTTAAACCCATGTGTGGGGGCCCAAGTGGAAACACGGTCGACCGCATGCGAGAGAAACTGCAATAAGGGACAGCACGCCTCACAAAAATACGAAGTCATCAACATAAGTGGACCAAATTTGGGGGGAAGAACAGGGGGCCAAACATTATGGGAAAGAGAAAAAGGTTGTGTTTAGAACACCCCCTGGGGGAAAAACCTTCACTTGGACAAGCCCGGGGAAAGAACATTTATTGACTCGAACAAAAAATTTTTGTCATTTAAAAAGTTTTTTAAGGAAGGAGGTAGATGCCTCGGAGGCCTAAGGAAGGGGGCCTGGCCAAACAAAAACCCCTCCAATTGTTCATATCCCTTCTCAAGGTCAAAAAATATGGCAAAACTGAGGATTTTCGAAAAGGCATTACGAACATACGTACCAAGCGTAAGGGGGTCTAGGGTAGAACGCCCCTTTACGAAACCCATATTGACTAGGGGAGAGACTTTGTGAGCTCTAAAAAAACCACATTAAACGTCGATTTAACGAGGCTTCCATCACTTTAAAACTGCACTTGAAAGAGCGAGGGGCGATAGGGGAGAAACATGTCCGTAGTACCCGGTTTGGGAAAGGAGAACAATGGCAGTTTTTCCACAGCTGGGGAAGAACCCCTTGTGCCCAAATAAATTGAAAGGTGTAAAGGACTACAAGGCTGACCGATGTAAATTTTTTAACATACGAAATGTGCCCATCAGGCCCGCTCCCGATAAAGGGAAGCTGAGAGCGTTGCCTCCTTTCTTGAATTAAAAGGCACTTTATACTGTTCTTCTCCGAGAGAAAAAAAGCCCAAAGGGACTACCTCTCGGGCAGACTTTGGGAAAAAAACGGGGGGCTAGAGGAGCCCTGGGGAAATACGGACCAATGTGTCCCAAATTCAATGGCAACGTCGAGGGTTTTTGCTAAACAACCCAGTAAACCCTAACGGAGCCGGGTCAGGAAGTATTTACCCCCCAAATTCCTCACTTTTTTCCAACGCACTCATAGAAAACAGGGTGATGGGGAAACAAGTCTCGCCAACAAGGCTTTTAGCTTAAACGAGACAGGGCGACGATCGACCCTTCTGCTTAAAATCACAATCCCCGGGGTTTTGAAAAGGTCCCCCCCCATGCAGCCGTTTCAACTACTGCCAGCACGCGGGGCCACCAAGGACCACTTCTGGTTTGGGTTTGGGTTTGGGTATAGAAAAAGGCTATAAACTGTTCGAGAAGATGTTGGAGTCACTGGAGGATGAAGAGGAACCCAAAAAAGTATGAGGGTGAAAAAAAGATCCCAATTTTTGCCCATCAAATTGCCAGCGGGGCTAGGGAAGGGGGTGAAAAAGGGGAGAATAAGAATGGGGAAAATTCCTGTCATGTAAGTCTGGTAGAACAACAGTGAAGTCTAGTGCATTGGGGGAAGAGCAACTGATGATGGGATGAAAGAAAAGTATGAGTACAAAGGATCAAAATGGGTGGGGGTACCCGATTTAAAACAGGAGGGGGAGGGCAAAAAAACCTCCAACAATCACTGAGCCAATGAGACCCCCCCCAGAGGAAATGGTGGGCATTAAATCCCAAGTAACGAAAAGGGGGGTGGAAGTGAAAAAAAAAAAAGGCAAAGTCGGGTAGAAAAAGCTCAGAAGGAAGAGATATAAAGAACATAAGAAAACCACTTTTTAAAAAATGGGTACGGGCTGCATGTAATGCGCGAGGGAGGCAAAAATTTTTACATACGGAATCATTGCATAGAAAAAGGGACTTTCTTAAAGGTCCCATCGAGAAAAAGGGTCCAAGAATACAAAATTATAGCCTGAATAGGTTGGAAAAAAGCCGAGGTAATTTTTTTCTTGTAAGCAAACACCAACAGGGGAAAAAAATGAAACAACATCGGCTCACCCCGATTACCCCCGAGGCCGCGGGTATTCCACTGTAAAAAAGGGCCATGATTGGGGATAAGAAAAATCAGGGAAACTGTAGGAAAAGGGACCAAGGACTAAGGGGTTTAAAAAAAATCAACGTGGGTGGCATTGGGAAATGTTCAAGTAGCGAAGGAACGGAGCGTTGCGAAAATGGGGTGGAATGGAGGAGAGGGAAGGAAGGAACAAGGGAAATAATCAGTGTCCATTGAAGGTTATCCTCTGCAAAATATTCTGAATGGCTTTAAGTGTTTCTGAATTCAAAGATTATGGGAAACCATTTGGAATAGGGGAGGAGGGTGTAAAGTTGGGACAGTAATGGGCTGTACCAAAGAAGAGGGGGAGGAAAAGGAAGGGACGGAGAGAAAATGGGGGGGGGGGGACAGAAAGGAAAACCTGGGGGGTGACGAAGGGGAAACTTGGAGGGGACGGGGGGAAGGGAAGTAAAGGGGAGGGTGAAAACTCCCCACTTGTAAAGAGCCAGAAGAGGGAAAAAACTAGGTACAGAGACGGAAAGGGAACGTGTGGAGGGGGAAAAGGGAAGGGAAGGGGGGAAAGAAATTTGAGCAATGTGGGGTTTTTTTGGACTTCTGATAAGGGCGATTGGGATTTGGGTCTACAGGTCTTGTCGTACTGGGTTTTTTAGGAAGGACGCAAGATGGAGAACAGACTGATTGTAGTCGGGGCTCAAGCCAAGGACACAAAAGGATTGATCCGTAGGGCTATGGGAGGGGAAACAACGAGGAGGCTGCGAAGATGGGACCCCAGAAGTGGGGGGACTTTGGAAACACGAAAAAACACGGGTAGTCTCCCTTGGGGGCGGGGATGAGTAACTGCCATAGCATAAGGGAGACCTGCCCTTTGAGGGAAAGGGTTTCACTTTTATTTAAGTAGCCCCGGGGAACGGCGGGAGTACAAGGGTGACTTCATTCAAAATTAAGGCAAATGGGGGTTGATGCAAATGTTTAGAATGGTTTCGGCACACAGACTGGGCATTCGGCCATAATCTCAAAATTTTTGCTGGGTGAAAACCCAAAACGCCACAATTTCACATTGTTGCGGGTTTGGTACACCTTCGAACTTGTAACCGATTCCCGGACCTATACAGAGGACGGGAGTTCTCGGCTGTCAAAAGTTAAACGAGCCACATTGCAAGGGTAACGTCTCCCCCCCCGGGGAGAAGGACATAAGGTCTACTTTGAATTTGGGGGAAAAACCCGGGGTTCCAGCTGTTCAAAAATGTCATTGCCCATGACTGGAAATTCTGTGGACTATGGGATGGGAAAATGACAGACCACTACAAAATTAAGAAAAGTTTTCAATAGTGAAAGGAGTAGTTTGATATTTTGAAAGGAAAAGATATGAGCTTGGGGAGCATTCTGGACAGTGACGATGCGTTACCGCTCTGAGAGCGGAAATGAAATATCTCGCCAACAGACGCGGAGCGCTTTGGGAACATGGTGAAAGGAGGCAGAAAAGAAGTTGGGCTTAAAGAAAAAAAATTAGTCCATTGTTGGTCCGAAACTGAGCGTGGGGAGGGGGTGCTTGACGTGTGGTCGTTTCCGATAAATGGGGAAGAACGACGGAGCATCATCAGGATTGATTTGGGGGTTTAGGAGGGAGGACCGAGTTGTCCCCGGAGGAAAAGGTGGGGGGGATTCGAAAATTGCCGTACCTTAGGGGAAAGCCGGAAGCAAGTCAAAGGGGCGGGTTCAGACAAATCGAAGGATCAGTCGAACCCCGGTACCTGAAGCGGGGGAGGAAACAGCACCAGCAAGGGCAGGGGGATCAGAGTGTCCGAAGAGTGGGCTAAACACAAGGGAGGGTCAGAATGGGGTGCGGGATCAAAAGGGCCCGGGGGGAGGGTTTCCCTGGGCACTGCCATGGTTTTGGTTCTCCTTTGCTTTTTTTTTAAAAAAAAAAAAAGAAAAAAAAAGAAAAAAAAAAAAAAAAAGAATAAAAAAAAGGGGGGGGGGGCGGGAGGAAAGTTCCCAGGAGGAAAAAAGGGCCGGAAATCCCCCCCCGCGCCCAAGAGACTCGACACCCCTAGTACGCAGAGCGCATGGGAACCCTGCCATACCTACCCTCATGCCAGTAAACCACAATCTGGGGAAACAAAACCCCACACTGCCGAAACCCCGGGGGGACAAAAAAAGGGGGGCCGATTCCGCCAAAAAGCAAACCTCCTTCACCACCACCCCCGGAATCCGAAGGTGCTTTTCCCAAGATACACCCTCGCCCAAAAGAACCCAAAGCCCCTCCGGGATCCGGAGAGGGATCGGGACATCCCAGGCAATCCAGATTCCACGGCAAACTACGCCACCGCCAAAAAACCTCAAAGGAATGGGAGGGGGCCCCGGGGCCTTTCCCACCTAGGGAAAAGCCGCCTGTGGGGGAATCAGAAGGCTAAAAAAAGGAGGGCAAAAGGGGGGGGGTGAGGAGGAAAAGAGGGAAGGAAAAAGGGGAGGGTGGGGAGGATGGGGTAGGGGAGGGGGAATGGGGGGGAATTAGGTTTTTCTGAGGGAAAAAACCGACGGGCTAATTCCCAGACCCAAAAGCCTCTTTACCACCCAAGGGGCCCCCCTTGAAAGGCCCTAAATCAAGAGCCCCTCACCAACATAAGGAGCCTTCCTTGAGGGGGATCCTTTCCCCCTATTTGTATCGGTTTTTCGATTTTGCACTGGACAATACTCTCCACACGAAACCCCAACTAGTGCTTATTCCCCTAGGCATCATAATCATGGAGCACTAAGCCCCTAGGTTTATACAGCGCTGTGGGGATGAAGGTATTTAGGCTTAATTCGGGGGGAACTCCTGCACAGATCCAATTCTTTAGATCAAGAGGCCTCACTAGCATCAAGGTACCTTCCCTTGAGGGGGCATTTCTAATGCCGTGGATCAAGAGCCCCTCATTTGCAAGGCACCTCTAAGGTAATTTTATCATTTTCTTGAAACGCTAAACCCATAGGGGTCAAAGAGCGCTTTAGGAATAATGAGGTCCACCGGGAATTACAATCATGAGGGAACGCTAAATCCGTAGGGGCTATACAGCACAAGGGTAGGTTAAATTCTTACACTGAGCATTAAGCGCGCTAAAACCCATAAGGGTCATACTGCGCCGTCAATTCCTTGAATCAAGAGCTCTTACTATCCCCCGGCATGCAAGAGTTGTCGCTAAGTCCTGGAGAGCAAGAACTCACTGGTCCTGACCAGCCAAGTGAAAGCTGTATATAGTTTTATTTAAACCCATCATTTTATCCAGGTTAATAAAACGATCACCAAGGTTCTGAGGTTTTATTTCAGTGTTTTTTTTTTTCAGAAAGAAATGATCGCATGTTAGCCTTGAAGTGGCATTTATCAGGCAACAAATAAAAAGTATATTCAAGACACGGTTACTGCTTTTAATAGATGTACATGAATGGTATACAATATCTTCAAGATTAATTAAGACATGTGCAACATCTGGCTATATTTGTAGACGTTTCGCCAACCAGTGGCTTTATCAGTAGAAGGAAGAGCGCAAAAACGTTTACAAAGAGGTAATCAGTCCCTCAGCCTTGTAGTGAACAGCACCGTAGTCTAAAAGACTACGGTGATCTTCAACTCCAAGGCTGAGGGACTGATTACCTCATCTTTTGCATATATTTCTACATTCTTCACATTATGCCCTTGTACTGACAAAGCCGCTGGCTGGTGAAACATCTACAAATAAAGATACCCAGATGTTGTAGATGTGCCTAATTCACCATATTTTAAGAGATAAATGCAGCTCCAAGTTACACCGGCTCACCACGATGAGGTCTGCGATCTTCGAGCCGGACCAGGGTTACTCGTCCAAAGGTTCTCATAGAGAACCTTTGTTACATGGAACCCTAAACCATGCACCGAAGGTTACTTTGGCTGATAACCAGTGGCAGCTAGGCTACCACCAGAAATCGCTCACCAACTGCCAGGACAAGAGGCTGAAGGTGATATGCGGCAGGCCAGCTCCCATAGGGAGCGGCGCGAGAGAGAGTTGGTTGGGGGAAGGATAAGGTTGACTGGGAGCCCCAGCAAACACCACATAACTTACGCTCTAACAATGTTGCGTCAACATCATAATGTGGACATTACCAATTATGATGTTTAGGCAACATCGATACAACGAAAAACTATGAAGCATAAATGCTGGGAAGGATTGCAGTGATATATGGGACACAAAGCAACATTACTGCACACAGTCCAGTAACATTACAGACAGTTCCATATACACTGATATGGGACACAATGCAATATTACTGGACACAGTCCAGTAACATTACAGACAGTCCCGTATATAAGTGGAAATATATATAAGGGACATAGTGCAATATTACTGAACAGTTCAGTAATATCGCAGTCCCATATATATAGAGTATGGACAAAGTCCATGGTATTTAGTCTCTAGACTGAATGATAGGAGTGGTATTCACTCTTTAAAAAGCTCAAGGAAGTTGAGCTGTGTTCACTCAAGGGAGCCGAGGGGTGTTCACTTTGAAAAAGCTTAAGGGAGCCGAGCAGTGTTCACTCTGAGAAAGCTCAAGGGAGCGCAGCGGTGTTCACTCTATAAAAACTCAAGGGAGCTGATAGTGGTCACACTCCAACACAGTGGACTCAAGGTTAATGGCTAACACTAGGCCCATTCTTGGGTAAATAACAGAACACTGGACAGTATTCAGTCTCCACTGGTTCCTATTAGTGCTTACCCTCCAACACCAGTGGACTAGGATCCACCCTTCAACACCAGTGGACAAGTGTCCACCCTCCAACAGCAGTGGACAAGGATACACCCTCCAAAATCTGTGGACTAGGATCCACCCTACAACACCAGTGGACAAGTGTCCACCCTCCAACAGCAGTGGACTAGGATCCACCCTCCAAAATCTGTGGACTAGGGTCCAACCTCCAACACCATTTGACCAGGTTCCATCCTCCAACATCAGTGGACTAGGATCCACCCTCCATAAGGGGACTAGGGTCCATCCACCGACACCACTGTTATAGGTTCCACTCTCCAACACCAATGGACTAGGATCCAACCTCAAAAACCTGTGGATTAGGGTCCACCCTCCATCACCAGTGAACTAGGATCCACCCTCCAACACCAGTGGACTAGGGTCCACCAACACCAGTGGACTATAGTTCATCTAACACCAGTGGACTAGGGCCCACCCTCCATAAGGGGACTAGGGTCTATCCAACACTAGTGGACTAGGTTCCACCCTCCAACAGCAGTGGACTAGGATCTACCCTCCAAAACCTGTGGACTAGGGTCCATCCTGCATAAGGGAACTAGGGTCCATCGTCCAACACCAGTGGACTAGGATCCATCCTCCAACACCAGTATACTAGTATCCACCCTCCATCACCAGTGGACTAGGGTGCCCACTCCAAAACCAGTGGATAGGGGGGGGGGGGGGGGGGGGGGGGTCATTGTCCACAAAGGGTACTAGGATAAACCCCAAAACCAGTGGACTAGGGTCCATCCTCCAACATCAGTGGACTAGGGTCCACTCTCCAACACCAGTAGACTAGGGTGCATCCATCATAACCAGCGGTCTAGGGGTTTCCAAAACCCAACCCCCCCAGTGGATAGGGTCCCCCTCCCAACACCCGTGGACTAGGGTTTCCCCCCTCCTCCAACCCCCCCAGTGGGCTAGGGGCCAACCCCCCAAAAAAGTGGACAGGATCCACCCGAACACCTGTGGACTAAGGCCCCTCATCAAAAGCAGTGTAGGGTCCACCTCCACACCCGCTCTAGGGGCCACCCTCCAACACCATGGACTAGGGCCCCCCCCCATAAGGGGGCTAGGGGCTACCAACCAGTGGACTAGGGTCCACCCCCAACACTAGTGGGCTAGGGGCCAACCCCCCAACAGCATGGGCAGGTCCACCCCCCAAAACCTTTGGACTAGGGGCCACCTGCATAAGGGGAAATAGGGTCCTCGCCAACCCCGGGGACTAGGGTCCATCCCCAACACCATATACTAGGATCCACCCCCACATCACCCGTGGACTAGGGGCCCCATATAAAACCAGGACTAGGGCCATTGTTAAAAAGGGAATGGAAAAACCCCCAAAAACCCGTGGACTAGGGTCCATCCTCCCAAAATCAGTGGCTAGGGTCCCCTCTCCAACACCAGTAAAAATAGGGGGCATCCCCCAAAACCCTGGACTAGGTTCCACACTCAACACCAGTGGACAGGTCCATCCCCCAAAACCCCTGGACTAGGGCCCCCCCCCAAAAAAGTGGGCAGGATCCCCCTGCAAAAACCCGTGGGCTAAGGCCCCCTCAAACAGCGTGGACTAGGTCCACCCTCCAACAGCCCGGGGCTTTAAACCACCCTCCAAAAATGTGGACTAGGGTCCCTCCCGCAAAAGGGAACTGGGGCCATCCCCCAACACCCTGGACTAGGGGCCACCCCAACCCATATACTAGATCCACCCTCCCTCACCATGGACTAGGAGCCACTCCAAACTAGTGGACAGGGCCATTGTCCACAAGGGAACAGGGTAAGCCCAAAACCATGGCAGGGGCCACTCTCCAACAAACCCGTGACTAGGGGGCATCCATCAAAACCAGCGTCTAGGGGTCCACCCTCCAAAACCAGTGGGGCCCCCCCCCCCCCACCCCCCAACCCCAGTGGACTGGGTCCCCCCCTCCAACACATGAAAAAGGCCCCCCCCCCGTAAGGGGGCGGGGGTTTTCCAACACCATGGGAAGGGTTCCCCCCTCCAACACTAGGGACTA
>NW_026509462.1:0-13884 GCF_026875155.1 Cherax quadricarinatus
TAACTGTCTTCAAGTTGTCCAAATTTTGTATTGATAAAGCCACGGAGGCGAAACGTCTAAAATAAAGATACCCAGATGTTGCAAATGTGTCTTACTCAAGCTGAATTTTTGTTTAAACATGGTGTTCGCGCCAACTATTCATTTTTCCACCCACATCACTGTTTTTTTCCTAGTTTTGTTCATCATGTTCAAATGCTTTACTTTGAAAAATTTAAACAGTGCTTGTACAACAACGCATTTTTCAAGGGGCAAAATTTTTAGTAGCCCCCCCCCATTGTTTTGCTCGCCTCAGGCACATTCTGCTACTTATTTCAATCCCTTCCGTAAAACATAAGAACAAAAAGAAGGAAACTGCAACAGGCCACTGACCCAGCGGCAGGCCCTGTTCCCCCCCCCCCCGATTAGCCCCAATACCCCCCCCCCGGGTTATCCCAATGACCTCCCATCTGGTCATCCCCACCAAGGATAGCACTGTCCCAGACCCAGCACACAAGCTATCAGGCCAACCACACCCCCCACACCCCTCATGTATTTAACAAACCCATTTTTAAACAACCAATTTTTAGCCTCAACTGACTGGGGGACTTTTCCACTCATCCCAACCTTTACCAAACCATATTTCCATACCCTTTCCCTGAACCCTGAATTTTTCCAACTTGAAACCATTGCTGTGAGTCCTTCTTTCGGAATTTTTCACACACTATTTATATCCCCTTTATTTATTCCTTTTTTCCTTTTATACACCTCACATACCCCCTAATTGTACCCTTTTTCGGAGAGTGCAGTTTCATGGCCCTCATCGTCCTATAGGAAGATTTCTGATACATGGGATCTCTTTGTCATCCCCCCTCTGTACGTTTTCAAGACATTTATACCATTCTGTAATAGATGACCAAACTTGCAGCATAATCTAAAGGGGCCCAACCAAGATATAAGAGTTGAAAACAACCTGAGGACTTCTATTATTTATACTTCTAATATAACCCAAAATTCTGTTAGCTTTTTTGAAACACTAATCACTTTTTCTTGGTTTTAGATTACGCAACCAGAACCCCCAAATCCTTTTCGCAATGGGAGTATTAAGATCTACATTATTAAATTTAATGTGGGTTGTTATTTATCTTCCAACATTTTTAAAATTTCATTTGCAAATTAAACGCCTGCCCTTCTCTAAACCCTTGCGTCATCCCAACAAATGATCCTGGAGGGGCTCAAGCCCCTTTAAAAGAATTGGGCGGCCTGTTTTTTGGGGTCATCATCAAATTTTCTTTTGTCGCATTTTTTCCCTCATCTATGTCTTTTTGTAAACTGTGAACAACAACGGGGCCCCCACTGACCCGTGAGGAACACCGCTTGTACTGCCCCCATTCTGATTCTCACCATTATGCAAACCTCTGCGTCATTTTCGGCCCTGCCTCTACCCAGGGAAAAAAATTTCTCCTCCTATTCCATGTCCTTAATTTTCCTCAAAAACCTCTGGGGTGGAAATCTCCCCCGAAAGCCTTACGAAGTCCATATACACAATATCAATTCATTACCATGACCCCTCCTCAAACCCCTTAGTAAAAAATTAGAAAATTTCGTAAACAGGAAAACCCCCCTTTGAAGGGAATAATTTCCTCCTTATGAAAAGACCAACCACTAACCTCCAAACCCCGTCTTGGGACTCCATTCCCCCCAATCACAGCCAACACCTGCAACCAATTCCCAGCCTATTACTCTGTCTTCTGCTTCCTTTCCACTTCCAAGCTATCCTTTCTTTGCATGCCTCCCACACTCATTTTCCTAACTCCCTCGCCTTGGCACAACTGTATTCTGTTTTCAAAAAATTCAACGAAAGTTAATTAAACCCCACCTCTCCTAAATGATCTTCTCAAGGCTAATAAACTTAGACCCCCATCACTTTTCCCTCCTGGCTACTGTCTTCCCACAGCTGACCTCACCTTCCAATACCATTCTCATCTCCTTCTGTAACTCCTCTTTTTTGGCTTCTATTACTCAATAGATTTTCTCCCCTACCCACCAGCCCCCACTCCTCTCCTTCCCACTCCTTCAAACTACTTAGCTCAGTACTAGGCGCCCTCAGCCTTGTTCGCCACCCATCTCGTCCTTTTCGTCGTCTCTTACTCCCTCTCTAAGGTCTGTTCCTCCTCCTTCCAACCACTTTTACTGACGTCTTCCAACTTCAACATGGCATTTGACTGAAATTAACAACTTATTTTCCCAACCCTCTACCTCCTCCTCCCCTCCCCCACCTCCTCCTCTCGCCTTTTCCCTCCTCCTCCTCCCTTTCCCCTCCTCCTCTCGCCTTTCCTCCTCCTTTTCGCCCCCACTCTCCTCCCCCTCCCCGTTCTGAATTTCCAAAAACCGTTGCAAAGACACACAAACCCTATCAAGAACAGATCAGCCGACGGAAATAGTTTATGATGGGTTATTCTGAAAAATATAAGAAAGACATCCATCTTCCACCTTCAGGGAAACCCAACCATGGGGCCCTTTAAAGGGTTTTTCAATTTAACATAGGAGCTTACAACGCAAAAAAACACATTTTTACTGACTTTGTTTTAGCCTGAACACCCAGACGTGTTGCTGTTAAACAGCAATTGTGTGTGTGTGAAGATCAACGTGTCAGACACTACTGATACCCAACCCGTCAACCCCCTGCCGACAACTGGAATGGGTAGCTATTCTGGTGAAAGGCACCATCAAACATGAATTCTTATCCCTCCCAGTTACATATTCTCAAGCATGGCTGTGAAAATTTACACTCTTTCCTGGTCCCATTATACTCTACACAACTTACACTAGACCTAACTCAAACATTAACATCCATGATCTAACCATACTTTTTTTTTTAATCACACGACATCTCCCTGTTACCTCCTTGCCGACCTGAGTGCCAAACACACAGCCTTCTCCATGACAACCACACCAATCTGCATGGTAGGCAACTTTTATACACTTATTAACACAACAGCCATCTCATTCACTTTGGTCCTTACTTCCTGTGAGGCATACTAGCCCTGTACAACTTCAGACCGTAATACCAAGGCTGGCTCCTCCTCAGGAAAATTAAGGTATAGAAAAAGAATAATACTGACAAACCAAAAACAATTTATTAATTAGAAAAATATAAAAAAAAAAACACCTAAATATATATATTAATCCTACATTAAAGAAAATGAAAATATAAATATAACGAATTCATGCTAAAAAATGTATATAAAATGTGGTGTCTGGTGTTGTGACACGGCGGTGTAGTGAAATCGTAGCCAATTGCTGATGATGTGGGGGGAGGGGGGGTCTCAGGTGTTTATGACAACACCACCGGCTCGTTTCTTCACAGATTTACTAAGCGTCCAAATTCTTCAGATGACAGGAAAGCAGGTTTTCTCAACTGCAAGATGAGGGGTAAATCCAGCTACTTGCATACCACAAAACAGGTTAGAGGATCAAAATTTGGGATTCTCCGAACGTTAAGTCCGTCTTCCCTTGCAATCTACTTGTTGATTGGCAGTGACCCTCTCCTGTCATCAAAGCTGGAAAGATAGACAGTTACCCACTGCTTAAGAAAATCACTCTACCTGATAAGTACAATACATAAAAGACGTGGTGATTTATTACAACAGTCAACTTAGAGCAAGACTGAAAGGACTAAGTTTTATTATTGGTCAAAAGTGAAGCTTTCAACAATAAATCCACTAGAATGAAAAGGCAAGGCATGTACTTACCAGTAGTGCTGGGAGGCTGTGAGTTCTAGTGATTACAGTTAGGACCGAGCCCCACACGTCACCTTTCGGGGGGGGGGGTGAAGAAGAGGGAAGGGAAAGAGGGAGCTAAGACTGGCCCTACCTTAACCAAGGAGCCGGCATCAAACTATCACTTTCGAGGAGGTGGAGATAAAAGGGGGAATAGCGGGCGCTATACTTACCTTACCTTAACAGTAGCCCGGCAAGCAAACTATCACTTTCGCGGGGGAGGGGGAAAACACGGGGGGTGATAGCCCGCATGGACTATCCCTACCTTAACAAGTAGCCGGCAATGAAAACTATTGTTACTATATCGCTACTCCTATCTATGAACTATTCCCTCACACTCTCCCATACCCAAGACTTTATCGTCAAGGAGTGGTAAAGGAGAATAGGCGAGGAAACAGTTCTAACATGTGGAAGCCGCAATAAGGCAACTAATCTTCTACTGACTGCATGACTTATCCATCAGAGACATAATTGGCTGAACCATATGAATACACAAAATGAACTTAAAAGCCTGGAAGGGCAATGACCACCTCAAAGGCGACTTGTAGGTTACCTTGAAAGTTTCTTAGGTATATCAAAAAGGCTTGAGTCCGTTTCTAAAAAATGAATTCTTTTACCCCAGCAAATAAAATTTAAGTTTGGAAGATACCCCACACAAGGGACAAACATCCTTTTCTTCTATTGTGAGTATTCTCGTTTTCTATGGGAAGATTTCCCGGCTTAGGAAGCATACAGGCAGGAAGTACCATCATGGGTATTGAGTAGCACTGGGCACATAACCAGTATTGGAGGCATCAGTTCTTAAACAAAATGTTTTATTAATTCTGGAATCTTAAGTATAGGGGTCTTTCGAAAGATACTTTTTAAATCTCATTTAACTTTTACCCGAGAATACGACGGAAAGATCAAGAGTACCTTCACAGACTTTTTAAGGAAGTGGAAAAGATGCCTGAAAGATTCGGTAAGGTTACGGGTAAACAACCGTGCATATAAAATTTACAGAACCAAGAAAGCTCCTCATGATCTCTTGTTTTGGTGGAATTTAAATTCTGAATACTCAAAAGGGGGATTCCAAAAAATGGAAGCAAAAATTTTTTTTGGGTTTTAGGAAAGTGTGTACTGCTTAGAAAAAGGATCTAACATTTACTTGATGATATGGGCCCGTGCAATATCAATCCCGAAAAAAGGAAGAGTATAAAATTATGTAGATCGCTATCTATTTAAAGGGGATAGGCTCAGCTCCCACGATTAAAAGCATTAAGGCCTTGAAATAATACAAGTCTATATGAATTATCCTCCTTCTTACCATGACTACTTGGTGAACAATATGAAGATCTGAAGGTCAAAGTCTTTATTTTAATAATTTGTCTACTCTCGGCAAATGCATCCCTAAGGGGGAACTGGAATGGTATAAATTCCGTTTGATGATTGTCCGCACTAAGTCAATTTATGGATACCGTGGGGTAACACCTGGGAAAATCATTTAAGACGTCTGAAAAGTTACTCACACATTGAAGTAGTTCATGCTCTTATGGTCTCCAAAGATTCTTAATATTAATGTTGGTTCGTTCCGAGTGGTCAAGAGTCACCGAGTCATGTAGTTCTTCATCAAAGTCTAAGTTAGAGGTGTCAATTTACGCACACCTTACATCTTCAGTTGCGTATCAAGTTCGTGTAAAACTAAGTCAAAGTTATTTAAAGGGAGTTAAAACCCAATTTCTTCGGTAATATTTCTTAAAAAATTTGATATGATAAAGCTTAGAAGTCAAAAGGGTTTGAAAAACCCCAAAGGGGAGCAAGGGGAATTTTCAGGAAACAAAGGGGTAAAAACAACATCCGGGGTTTAAGGGGCAAAGATTCCTTAAAAAGGGACTTTTGAACGAATTGGGCCAACCCCCTTACAGTGGGGATATAGGGTGTTGGTGAAGAGAGTTTAGAATTGGGTTTGTTTGTTTAAGTGGGGTATTGTTTTTGGGGTAAAAATTTTTTTGGGATAGGGGTGGAAAAAGGGTTTAAATGATGTTTTTTTTTTGGGGGTTGGTTGAGGGGGGGTAAAAAATTTAATATTTTGTAGTAAAAAGGGGGTTGGTGTGTTTTGGTAATTTTTGGGGGGTTAAAGATGGTTTTTTTAAGGGGATGTGGTATTGGGGGGGAAGAATTTGGGGAAATTTAAATTTATAGGATTGGGTTTTTGGCCCAAAATAGGGGGATTTTTTTAAGGGTTTTGGGGTAGTGGTTTTGGGAGGTTGGGGATTTTAAAAAGTTTTTTTTTGATTTGGAAAAAAAAAAGGGGAAATTATTTTGGGTTTGAATTTAAATTTTGATTGGTTGTGTTTTATATATTTTTTAAGGTTTTTTTTGGGGGTTTGTTTTTTTTAAGGGGTTATGGTTTGAGGAAAAGGGAAAATTATTTGTTTGAAAAAGGGGAGTTTTGAATATTAAAGGTTTAAAAGTCAGGGAAAATAAAAGGGATGGATAGTGGGAGAACCCGGGGTTTTGGTCTGAGCCCTGTCAGACATTTATGGTTCGGAGGTGATATCTTCACTTTCATCTAACTAGGAGCCGTGACCGATACCCCCTTTCGAGACAGCTCAGGGTTTTTAATCCCAAGAATCTCACAGACTTGTCTCATCGAACTTCGAGTGGCTTCTCCGACTTACAAAAGTGATCTAAAAGCTTATGTCCCCCTTTTGGTGTGAAAGGTCAACCTCAGAAGGAAAATGGCACCTTTATTTTTCCTATTATAGGGGAAAAGAAGTGATGGACTAGTACGGCTTCAGCCCAAACCCTGTAAACCCTTTTAAACCCAAATGTAACAACGGAGGGTGGGGGAAACGTGTCGTAGGCCCAAATATCTGAAATTTAAGCAGGGGAAATGATTTCTTTAAGATTAGGGAACAGTTATCAGAAAGATTTAACATGTGCATCCGGTCTATAAAATGGTAGATACTTAAGTCCATTAACTGTTCTAAAACAGGGGGGTTTTCTTGGTCTTTACATTTTTTTAAACATCTTCCAACTTTTTGGACCTTCTTAAAAAGGAAAATCTGGACGTTTAGTCCCTTAACACACACAAATGACAAACGGGAATAAAAGAAGTCATTTTATTTTCCATGAGGTTTGATTTCTTAAGGTCTGATAAACCCCTTTCCCCTTGGGGATCGACCCTTTTTAGGCTTTATAAATTTGACCTAACATACGGGCCCAAAGCCTCACAATTTTCAGTTTTAAATCGGTTCTTCTCTGATGAATGTTCGATCTGAGGGGGAAGAGCTGTCAGGAACGGGTCAGAAACCCAAAGAATTTCGAAGAGATTCATAATTGTGATAAATTCCTGAACTCTTTTCCCAAAAAGCGAACAAAACGAAAAGTGTTACCGTAACGGTAAAAATTCGGGCCCAGGCTGTAAAGGTGGAAAACCGAAATCTTTCGTAGAATTTAGTGGTTTTTTGATAGTTTTAAAGGATTCCCTTCTTCATGGTTAAAAAACATAGCGACAAAGTTGCATAAAATTTCAAAGTGGTCCAGAAAATAACTTCCAACCGGTCCCCCAGGTGTCGCAGGCCTTTTCCAGGGGGTAGCGGTATTTTAAAACCGATAAGTATAATTTTTGTCCCCCCCTCTGTGAAGGGAGGAAAATTAAGTTTTTGGAATTGTGCATACTGCGATGTTCAATTACCCTTCCTCAATTGTTTTTGGGTTTAAAGAAAACTTTTTTATTCTCTAATTCAGGCGAGCTTTTTTTCGAGCCGCGACCTTTTCCTCTCTTTAAACTCAAGTTCTCAGTTTTTTCCTAAAATTTCTCTACCTTTCTCTTCCTTCAAGTTCTCTTAATTTTAAAACTTGTTCCTCACTCTTTAGCTTTTTTCCTACTTTCTCTACCCTTTTTTCCTCCGTAAATCTATCACGCCTTTTTTTTTTCTTCTCCCCCCTTTCTAACTGCTTCTTGGTTTTCTCTTAATTTGATCTCGCCCTTTTCTCTTCTCTTTCCCTTTCTAACTGTCCTCTTCTCTCTCATTCTCTCTCTTTCAAGTTTTTCCCGGTCTTAGCACTAATGAAAGATTCTAAATTTTTTTCCCCGTTATTCCTAACTTTCTTCCACATTCATCCAAAAAATGGATTCTCCCTGCTTTCAAAAATAACTTAAAACACAGCGGAAAGAAAAGGGTTTAAAGAAAATGGGGGGTTCAATTCCTGCTCTGCTCAAACTGTAAATAAACCAAGGGGGTTTGGTCCCTGCCCAATTTAAAAAATATTTTTTAAGAAAAGAAAGGTTCTTGTGGCTCCGAGCAAACGTAAGTGAATGGGGGGCCCTTGACCACCAATCTTTGCACCAACAAAACAAGAGTGTCCTACCCCCAGTTCCCCTTAATAAAAAAGTCAAAGAAACAAAATTTTACTGGAAAATCCGGGTCCCAGAGTCTAATCCTCCAAATGTTTCAAGCTCGAAAAAAAAGGGGCGAATAACTTTAACCCCTGACTTTACTTACAATAAATTGAGACTAAACAAACACCAAAAAATTTTTAAAAACCTTACTGTATCCTACCCTAGGAATGTTACTCATGGCGGTGGTAACCGTCTGTGGGAGCGGGGTTGAAATTTCCAAAGGAGATTCGAGATAGTTGAACTTTATCCGTCGAGTGACCTGGGAAAGGGCCCCCCTTGTAAGGGTTTCTCAGCCCTGTAACAAATTCAGACGGTATTACCAAGGGTGGCTCCTCCTCAAAAATTTTGTATGAAAAAGAATAAAAATGACAAATAAACACTTTTATTTTTTGAAAAAATAAAATATAAAAACACCTAAATATGAAAATTAATCCACATTAAAAAAAATGAAAAATATAAATGAAAAATGAATTTAAAAAAGCAATAAAATGTAAAAAAAATGTGGTGTTTGTTTGGGGACACTGCGTGTTGTTAAACGTGCCTTTCCCCGATGATGGGGGGGGGGGGGGGGAGTGTTGATGACAACCCACCGGCTCGTCTTCAAGATTTTCTAAACCGTCCATATTTTTCCAGATGACAGGAAAGCAGGTTTTCTCCACTGCAATGATGAGGGTTTATCCCCGCTACTTGCATACACAAACAGGTAAGGGATCAAAATTTTGGGATGTCTCCGAACGTTAGTCCGTCCCTTCAATCTACCGTGATTGGCAGGGGACCCTCCTGTCATCAAAGCGGAAAAATAGCAGGTTACCAGCTTAAGAAAACATCCCCATGATAAGTACAATACCTAAAAGACGGGATTTTTACAACATCAAATTAGAGCAAGATGAAAGGACTAAGTTTTATTTTTGGTCAAAAGTGAAACTTCCAACCAAAAAATCCACTAGAATACAAGGCAGGCATGTACTTACAGTAGTACTGGGAGCTGTGAGTCTAGTGATTACTGTTTGGACCGGAGCCCCACACGTCACCCTTCGGGGGGGGGGGAAAAAGGAAAGGGGAAGGGATAGTGGGAGCTAGACTGACCCTCCCTTTAACAAGCAGCCGGCAATCAAACTATCACTTTCGGGGTGGGGGAAAAAAAGGCGGGAATAGCGGGAGCTAGACTTACCTTACCTTAACAAGTAGCCGGCAAGCAAACTATCACTTTCGTGGAGGGGGGGAAAAGGGATGGGGGATAGCGGGAGCTGGACTTACCCTACCTTAACAAGTAGCCGGCAATGAAACTATTGTTACTATATTGCTACTCCTGTCTATTTAACTTTTCCCTCACACTTCCCCACTGTCTTCACACAATGGCCAAGGCACTCCTGACAAAATTTTTACAAACACAGCCAGTACGCATCTACACCATTTCACAACACCTGGTCCACTTTCCGGATCTGACCACCTTCCTGTCATTCTCCTTATTTCTTCTAACCCCATACTAAATTCCAGTCCGCCCCTCTCCAGCTTACTTTCAGGCTAATTGGGACGTGTTCAAACAACACATTGACACTCTAGATCTCACACACAACTATGGCAATTCAATTCAAGTTTATTCTCTATAATGGTTACAATGTGGGATTTACAGGTTTTGGGTATTGTGTGGTTTACATGTTATAAAATACTAATTACAGAGGGGGGCACTAGGACACCTAGCTTGGCTAGGCATTTCGGGCAGACTTAGATTAATTCTTAACATTAAATCCTTACAGATTATGGTATTAAGGCTAAGTGGACTACATCAAAATTTTGTGAGTTTAGCAATGTGAATGCTTTGTTTGGCACAATACAAGGTGTCTATATAAGCCAGTATCAGACATAGACACACAAATTACATGCATTCAACAGTCCATTACCCAAGCTGCTGCAGTGGCTGTATCAATGACACACTACAAAGTGCGTTATTCTTTCCGTCCTTTAGAGGAACAAAACGACTGCTAAACTTGTTATAGAAAAACCGTTTCCTTGCTAACCAAAACAGATTTAAATATTGTCCGCTGGATCTCACTATCCTACACATTACACATCATCCATAGCCTAGATGAAGCCCATGCTCGCCATTGGCAACTCTCATAAACACTGCTGATGCTCAATCTCTCATAAACCACTGCTGATGCTCAATCTTTCTTAAACACTGCTGATGCTCAATCTTTCTTAAACATTGCTGATGCTCAATCTCCCATAAACACGCTGATGCTCAATCTCTCTTAAACACTGCTGATGCTCAATCTCCCTTTAAACACTGCTGATGCTCAATCTCTCATAAAAACTGCGATGCTAAATCTCTTTTTAAACACTGCTGATGCTCAATCTCTCATAAACATGCTGTGCCCAATCTCTCCATAAACACTGCTGATGCTCAATCTCTCATAAACACTGCTGATGCTCAATCTCTCATAACACTGCTGATGCTCAATCTCTCATAAACACTGCTGATGCTCAATCTCTCATAAACATGCTGATGCTCATTCTTCATAAACACTGCTGATGCTCATTCTCTCATAAACATGCTGATGCTCAATCTCTCATAAACACTGCTGATGCTCATTCTCTCATATACACTGCTGATGCTCAATCTCCCATAAACAACTGCTGATGCTCAGTCTCCATAACACTGTGATGCTCAATCTCTCAATACTGCTGTGCTCAGTCTCCCATAAACACTGCTGATGCTCAATCTCCCATAAACACTGCTGAGGGCTCAATCTCTCATAAACACTGCTGATGCTCAATCTCTCATAAACCGCTGATGTTCAGTCTCTCAAAAACACTGTGATGCTAAAATCCCCCTTTAAACACTGCTGATGCTCAATCTCCCATAAACACTGCTGATGCTCAATCTCTCATAAACACTGCTGATGCTCAATCTCCCATAAACACTGCTGATGCTCAATCTCTCATAAACACTGCTAATGCTCAATCTCTCATAAACACCGCTGATGCTCAATCTCTCATAAACACTGTGATGCTCAGCGTACTGAAGATCCCAAAACATTCGGGCCTTCATCCGGAGAATCATGGGTTTTCCCAACATCTACGAGTTTCAGACACATCACACACACAACAGACCATCTCAGACCCCACTGAGGTTGTCCACATTTTCAAAGGCATCTGTGAAAATATTTTCCATCCACTCCTCCTGACCCAGCTGCCATAGCACACACATTAGACATTGAGCGATGGGTCATTACCCACGAAGACTTAACCACTCATGATCCTATCATATCTCTGAAATCACTCTCCTCCACTCATCTTCCTTAACTCTCCTTTTTTTGTAGCTGATGTTCATTCCCTTTTAACCCCTCTTCTCCTGGTGCTTCTGGTCCTGCATGACAGTGTCTTCCATTGCAGACACGCAAGGCTCCAGGCGGACATCAACCCAAATCTTTCAGAGGGCTGCAGAAAACAATATTAAGTTCAGCGATGAGAGATTTCAATTACTCAGATATGGTAAAAAATGAGGAAATTAAAACTTTATCAGAGTACAAAAACAAATTCCTTCCACAAAACAGAGCGAAACACCAACGTCAAAGACCTGAGAGTGATCCCTGTCGGGGGATTCACCTTCAAGGACCATAACATTGTATCAATCGCCGCTGCTAGAAAATGACAGGATGGTAATGAGAACCTTCAAAAACTAGGGATGCCAAAACCCATGATGACACTCTTCAGGTCACTTGTTCTATCTAGGCTGGAATATTGCTGCACACTAACAGCACCTTTCAAGGCAGGTGAAATTGCTGACCCAGAAAATGTACAGAGAACCTTCACGGAGCGCATAACGGAGATAAAACACCTCAATTACTGGAGCGCTTGAGGTTTCTAAACCCGTATTCCCTGGAACGCAGGAGGGAGAGATACATGATTATATACACCTGGAAAATCCTAGAGGGGCTAGTACCGAACTTGCACACGAAAATCACTCACTACGAAAGCAAAAGACTTTTCAGACGATGCACCCCTCCCCCCAATGAAAAGAGGGTGTCACTAGCACGTTAAGAGACCATACAATAAGTGTCAGAGGCCCGAGACTGTTCAACTGCCTCCCAGCATACATAAGGGGGATTACCAATAGACCATGGCAGTCTTCAAGCTGGCACTGGACAAGCACCTAAAGTCGGTACCTGACCAGCCGGGCTGTGGCTCGTATGTTGGATTGCGTGCAGCCACAGTAACAGCCCGGTTGATCAGGCTCTGATCCACCAGGAGGCCTGGTCACAGACCGGGCCGCGGGGGGTTGACCCCCGGAACTCTCTCCAGGTAAACCCCCAAAATCTATAGAACTAAATTTGCCTCCTCGAAATCTTGGGTTAGACCTTTGAAAGACTTGTAAATATTCGACTCAAGACTCACCTTGAGCCAAAAAAACTTACTTATCGAGCAACAGTTCCCGGTTTTTCTGACAGCATCACTCTACCCAAGACGCTTTGAACATTATCTGAATTATATACGCATAAACAAGGCCCCAAAATGTACCACCGCCCTTGTTGCCAAAGATGTTTTAAAAGCTTTTGACACTGTTTAGCATGATGGATTAAAAATAAACTTTATACCTCCTTTGATCTCATACTAAATATTATGAAATTGTTACGTTCACTTTTTAGATGGCCGCAACGATGTGTATACGATTCAGGGATCACTTTCTGACTATTTTACCTTAAAATGCGGGTGTCCCTCAAGGCTTGTCCTATCTCCCACATATATATTCTCAACACTAACTATTTTCCTGAACCACTATACCCAACCAAACCATACCCCCGGCCGGCGACTGGAACCGCGGTCATAGAGTCTCAAAACTCCAGCCCGTCGCGTTAGCACTAAACCAACCATACTTACACTCTCCTATGCAGACGACATTACTCACTCACAACACATGAAAACATTAGAATCCTAGCAGGCAGAACACAACGAGAGTCGATAGGATTACTGTTTGATGACCTTGGGGAAAGTGATCACAAATCACTTAGTTTTAATATCATGGAATTACCCAGATAACTGCAATCAAATCTCTGTCCCCCGACTTTTGCTTGACCGACTTCATGGGACTTAAAAAATTAACCTGGGTGGGTTAAATTGGGATGTCCTGACTATGGGTCAGGTAGGTGATCTTGGTTGCAATATGACGTTTTTCAGAGCATAGTTTTTTGCTGCCCAGACAAAAATTTTTTTCCAAATAGGGAAATTAGATCTAACAAAATGATCCCAAATGGATGACCAATAGATTAAAACATCTCATTGGTCAAAAAAGAGACATATATAGGAGTATCAAAAGAGAGGATGGTCAGTTAAGAAATCAATATATTCAATTAAAGAGAGAAATAAAGAAAGGAATAAGAAAAGCAATAAGGGATTTTGAGGCTAAGGTCACAAGGGATTCAAAGACTAACCCAAAAGGGTTCTTTCAGGGATACAGAAGTAAATTAGGGACAAGATTGGCCCACTTAGAGTAACTCTGGTCAGATTACTGACTGATAAAGAATATGTTAAAATTTCCCAAAACCTATTCCTCTCGTTTTCACCCAGGGAAAAACTCGAATTCCCGAAAAAAGTTATAAGACCAGGATGATAATAAACTATGTACGATTGCGGGGAACTAGACTGGCCCAGAAAAAGAGAAATTAAAACCTAAAAATTCCCAGGGGCCGATGAACTGCTTTCAAGGGTGTTAAAGGAATGTAAAGGGAAGTGTCCCAG
>NW_026509463.1:0-14711 GCF_026875155.1 Cherax quadricarinatus
GGATTTATTCCAAGGGTCCTTAATCTTTCCCCCAAATGTGCCCACCCCAATAAACAACCCCTTATTATTAAAATCAAGGGGGAGCAAAAAACCCCAAAAATGTGGGGGGAAAATGGGGAAGGTATTCAACTTAATTCTGGGAAGGGACACAGACCCAATTCCCTATATCAAGAGCCCCCCTCCTAAACTAAAGGAAACCTTTCCTTAAGGGGAAACACCCAGGTACCTATTTGTTTTTAGGTGAACAGGGACAACAGGTATAAGGAAACACCCATTTTCCCCCCCTTCCAGGAATCAAACCATGGACTAATTGTAATTATTTTTACAGTAAAATCAAAAAGAAGCCTAAACCAAACAATTTGGGTGAAGCAAGAGCATTTGCCATTTATTTTATTTTCTTTAGCAGTGAGCTTTTTCATGTTGCAAAATAACTTATCACTTTGTACCAGATATAAAATGTAAAATTTCATTCCCGCTGTAACTTGTTCCCCTATCAAACTTTACCACCCAGTCCCAGACCCTTTTTTGTACCTCTGTAATTTTTTGACTATGAAACAAGTGGGTAGGGGTGTTTTAAATTTTAATAAAGGGGGGGAAGCGCTAAACCCGGAGGATTAACAGCGCCTGGCGGGGGGGAGTGGAAGGGCTTAGCTTAATTCGGGAACGGGAGCGCGACCCAATTCCCAAATCAAGACCCCCCTCACCAACTCAAGGAACCTTCCTTGGGGGGTATGGGGTCATAAAAATTTTTTTTTTTTTTTTAACACACTGGCTGTTCCCCCCAAAGGGCGGGGTGACCAAAAAAAAAAAACATTTTTCCCCCATCATTCACACTTCAAGTCTTTGCACAGGCCGGCATGCTTTGTTTCCCCACCCTAGGACTCCCTTCACAAATTATACCCTGAACACACCCAAACCCTCATTAATCCCAAAAAATTTCATCTCCATTACCCTATTAACATCCTGTTTAAAGCCCCTAAGCTTTTGCACAAAAAACCCCCCTTTTTTCCCCCCCCCTTTCACCCATTTCTAGGATGGCCCCCCCCCCCCTTCCTTCCCACAGTTTATACACCCCAAAGCCATCCTATTTTGCTCCCTCATCTAAATTTAAACAAAAAAACACTCAGCATGTCATTCCATACCAAACTTTTTTTTTTCATTCACCACTAACATTCATTTAAATAAATTGAAAAAGGTTTTTTTAAAAAAATACAAGCAAGCAAAATCCATTTTATTCTGTTTCTTAGACCGCCTTAATTTTGGTGTGACACATACGTAAAATACCAAAAAAAAAATTTTAAAAAAAAGCAACAACTACTCGGGCCCCGGGTGGCCGGGGGGCAAAAAGCTCCTTTTCACACCGGGGGGCCCCCGGGTTCGTTTCCCGGCGGGGGGAAACATTCCAAAAACTTTCCTTACACCTTTGTCCTGTTACCAGCGCAAATGGGTTCCGGGTGTTGTCGCGGGTGTGGGTCGCTCCTGGGGGACAAGTTTTAAGGACCCCAATGGAAAAAAGTTAATGTCCTCGATGCGCACTGATTTTCGGGGGTTATCCTGGGGGGTAACCCCCCGGGGTTTAAAAAAATCCAAGAAATTTTATTTTTCCTTATCGGGCACCATTTCCATAAATTTGTATTTTTTTACTTACTATTTTTAAAAAAACTGCATTGCAAAACCCTTTTAAAAATCAGGAAGCACCAACTATGTTGCAATCAATAAATTGGGTAATTAGAATCTAAGTAGCCTAACGTAGTGTTTTCAGTGTCAGTGGGTAATACATTTTAAACAGATACATGACAGTTTATTTTAACCCCTTTTTTTAAAAATGTAAAATACAGTTTTTTTTTACTTTTGCCTACAGATCAACGTGACCTTAATAACCCACAGTCCATCATACCCCTTAACGAAAATTCAGTTGTACTTATCAATCCCTTAAGTGCTACGACGCACACAAACATTACACACGGGCATGGGCTACACCCATACTTTACCTCAGGCACCCTTTAAAGTGCTATCACACACTAACAATGAATCTTTTGGCTAATACGTAATTTTAAAATATGCAATTAGAAAAAAGTCAGCAAGTAAATGCTGCATATTTTTCACACCCAAAATGTATATTACACCTTACTGTACTTGGGGAATTATGTTGGCACTATACAGTTTATTCCACTTCGTACAACTTGTAGGTTATTTGTATAATTGGGGGAAACTACTTTTAAATAACCTGAAGGGAATATAAAAGCACTATAACCATAGCTCTATACAGACTTACAAACATCAGCTTGTAAAAAATGACATACACATACGAAAGAAACAACTAAAAATTACAATTTAATAAGCCTCAACTTAAAGCACCCAATTACGGAACCTTAAAATTTCCTAAACCTTTACTCCCTGAAGCAGGTGGGGGGATACAGTTAAATACACTTAAAAAATTCTAAGGGTTAGTACCAAACTTCACACAAAAATCACTCCATGAAAGCAAAAGACTCGGCAGATGATGAAACTTCCCCCCCAATGAAAAGCAGGGGTGCCATTAGCATGATAAAGACAACACAATAAGTGTGGGGGGCCCAAGACTTTTTCAACTGCCCCCCAGCTACAAAAGGGGGGGTTTTACCAAAGACCCTTAGCTTTCTTAAAGCGGACGGTGGCACCTAAAGTCAGTCCCTACCACCGGGCTGTGGGTTGTATTGGTGATGTGGCAGCAAACACCTGGTTGCGTCCCCAGCCCACCATGAGGCCTGGCACAGACCGGGCCAGGGGGCATGACCCCCAGAACTCTCCCGGGTTTTATACTCCAGGTAACTTCAAAATTACATGCAGAGTGCAATGCAGTACGTGCTGTATAAGTAAGTTTATTCGGGTTTTAAACACAAATACATTTTACATAGTTTATCATAATAATTATTACTAGCGCATTTGTTAGAGAACCTGGGAAAAACCCAAAAAAGTCAGACAAGTGAAATTTTTCCACGGGGGTCCATTTTCCCCGTTACATAAACAATTTCATACTCACAGTAAGGCAAAAAATAAAAATTTTTTTTAATTCTGAATGAATGTAAAATCATAAAAATAACTACCTACTGTACTTAAATTCAACAAACGATCATTTAATAACATTCAACAAACTCTAGGTAAATGGAAATCACTTAAATTTAAATGTAAGTTTTTTTGTTTTTTGGGCTTTTTAAAACATGAAAAAACCCCAAATATCAAATAGTTTAAACTCCCCCTAATGAAGCTTTTAAAAAAAATCCCTACACCTCAGTGATCATCTTATTTGCCCACCACTACCAAAGCAGGGGGTGCCCACCACACCAAGAGCATGGGGGCCCCCACTACCAAGAATGGGGTAAACCACCCCCCAAAGAGCAGGGGGTCACCACCCTACCAAACTGGGGTGCACCACCACTCCCAAAAGAGCAGGGGGGTGCACCACCACTACCAAGAGCATGGGGGCCCACCATACCAAGAGCATGGATGCATCACCACTACCAAGACAGGAGTGCTCACCACTCCCAAGAGCATGGGGGCACCACCGCTCTAGAGCTTTTTTTTGAAGATTTTAATAATTAGCCAAAAAGAAGCAAAAAGTACACTAATTTTAAAATTTTTAAAAAAAATTACTTGACAGGAATCCTTATAAAAGACATTTAAATTAAATAGAAAATGAAATTTCCCCCAAAAACCATTCAAGAATTAAAATTGATTATAAGTATTTCAGTATCCCCAATTTCAGTGCAGGGGGGCAACGGAAATTATTATTCTATCAGGATAAACTCCTGCAACAATGTCCCACCAATTTGAAAAAGGGCTGTACATTTTTTAACACTTCCGGGGAAAAATTTATCAGTAATATGGGGAGACATCCCAAAAAGTCATGGCTTCCATACAACCTCTAGCCACTACAAAGATATTTAATAATACTAAAAGTACAGAGATCTTTAATTTTAAAAGTCCTCGAACACTCCGAGGCACAAATCTTTGAGTAACCAAATAACTCCCGGGTATGGTGTCTAGTTATATTCTAAGGAAACTAAGTAACTAAGTGAACATTGCCTTGCCCCCCAAAGAATTTTTAAAATAAAATGGCACTTAAAATTTTGTAAAATGAGAACAAAAGGGAAACCAGACAGAGACCTATAATATAACACCAAAGCCCCCCTAAGATAATTACCAAAAAAGTTGCCAAAAAGGGGAAAAATAAACAGTAGAAAAAAATATTTAGTTTTTTGTGATTCCGTTACAAATTCAATACAAAAAAATAATTTATGGATAAAAAATTCCCATCCAAAATTCTGAATAAATCTCAGTTCATTTAACTCTTGCTTAATTTTAAAGGACTTTTTATAAAATTTTAAAAGCCTGTTCCTGGGAAACGCATACTGCAACTGAGAATATCATGTAATTCCAACTATGCAGTTTTCTTGATGTGGGTTACATTTTTTCCAAAAAGTAACCTTAGACGGGGAAGTGTGATGTCACCAGGGTTTGTTTAACAATTTATAGATGGAGTTGTAAAACTGAATACTAGGGTGTTTGGGGAAGTTTGGTATTAAAATAGCAGAATATAATACAAAAGGGGGTTGTCACGTTGCTTTGTCAATAACACTGCTTTTGGGAAATTTCGAAAAGAATTGCAAAGGTTGGCAGACAAATGTGGGAGTTTATTTAAAAAAAGGGAAAATTAAAGAAAACATAAAAGGGGGGGTTTATTATTATTAAATCGGGGGGGAAGCGCTAAACCCGGAGGATTATACAGCGCCTGGGGGGGGGGGATGTGAAAGGGCTTAGGCTTAATTTGGGGGAACGGGGACCCAAAATCAATTCCCTAAATCAAGACCCCTCACCAACATCAAGGCCCTTCCTTGGGGGAAAGGGGTTGGAAAAAGGGGGTAAAGGAGGGTTTTTTGGGCAAGGGGGTTACTTCCCGCAAGCGTGCATGGCGTGTTTTAAAAAGTGATGGAGACGAATGTACTTGGGACCTGACGATTGTTGGAGGTGAGAGGGAATATTTTGTGAAGGGGGTTTAGGGAAAAAGGGGTTTTTTCTATGTAGGACTCTATCCTGGGAAAAGGGGGTACAAAGCCGCACTTTAAGGAGGGTTTTGGGATTTGGCAGTTTGGGGGATTGTTGTGTACTTATACGTAATTTTCTTCTAAACTGTTGTATTCTGAGACCTCTGAAAAAACATGATAATGTGGGTGTGGTGAAAAGGTTTTAATGAGATAAGTATTTTCTTTTTGGGGGTTTTTTCTTTTTTGGGGCCCCTGCCCTTGGGGGGAGAGGGCTGACTTGTTTTAAAAAAAAAATGAGAAAAAGGGAAGCTTATGAGGGGGAAAAAATAATTTAGGGATTAAAAATGGGAAACAGATTGGAAGGGGAGAGTTTTAAAGGGGAAAAGAAAGTGTTCAGAAATATTTGGGGGTGGTGTGTTGGGGATGGTTTGAAGACGTGAACCCTATATTTTATGAGGAAAAAAGGTGGGGGGGCACGCGGGATCTGGGAAAAAAAAAAGTTTCCTGGAGGCAAAAGGGAATGATGAGAGTACAGTGGTACCAAAAACCTTTTTGGTGTGAAGCATGGATTGGAAGTTGCAGCAAGGAGGGGGCGGGGACAGTGGGGATTCGTGTTTGAGGGGAATGTGTGGTGTGCCTATTTTGCAAAAAAAAAATTTATAGCTTGGGGATTTGGGGGTGCAGGGGTTTTCTAAAAGCATTATTCAAGGGCTGAGAGGGTTGTTGAGGTGGTTTTTTATTTAGAGAGGGGGGAGCAAAAAAGATGACTTGGAGGATTTAAAAAAACTTTGTGGAGGGGAAATGGGTAGGGGGCACCCCTTTAAAGATTGGGTGGGGAAAAAAAAGAGTATAGGAAGTCTTAATGTAAAGGGTTTGATATCCCAGGATGTGCGGCTGTTAGATAGGAGTGAAACCAAATATCCTTTTGGACTGGGTGGCCTTTGGGGTGTTACAAAGGGAACATCTTTTAAGGAAATCCAAGAAACAGGTTTAGTTGGGGCTCAATTCTGGAGGGGGGAAAGTACAGTGCCTCAATTGAAGGGGGGGTGGGATATCTGCACAATTTGGCAAGCAATGAGGAATTAATGGGGTGAAAGTTTCTTCTTTTGGGGCACCCACCTTTAATGGGAGACAGCTGGGTGAGTGTTTAAAAAAACTTTTAAAACACCAACATATTACTCAACCCCCGCAAACCCCAATTGGTGAGTACAATAGGTGAGTCAATTTAGGCGAGTACACAACACACACACTCAGGCCAAGTTAGACTTACCCCCCCAAAAAACAAATCACAAAAAAACCCCCCCTTTCCTCAACAACCCTCTGCCAAAGCAGAAAAAACGACAACAAAAAGGGACAATACCCCTGATAGGAACAAAACAGAATAACCCCAAAATAGGAAAGAAGCTTACAATGACATTCAGTTGACACCCACTTGGACCATTGACAAAAATCACAGTGACTTTTGAAATGATTCAAGTTGGGCCAAAATGTCATCATAAGCTTCTCACTCCCATGTGGGTTATTTGTGTAAGAAAACACTCACCTCATTCATTTATTCTGTCTTCCAAAATTTTCCAAAAATCATAATTTTTTATATTTATTGCACTCAAAGATGTAAAAACAAAGTGCATTTTACAACTTGTTCAACATAATTTAAAAAATTTCTTGGGTGCCCGCCATACTATTAGCATGAGATGAGCCACAGAAGACTAAACCCCACACCACAGGTAAAAAAGGGGAGGGGCCACTGGTTCCACCTGTTCAGAAAAAGTAACTTTTTTTCCTTTGGGCCAGGTACTCATTCAGTGAGAGCACGGAATAGGATTTTTCAAGTGACTGATGGAAGGTGTCTGGCGTAATTTACCAGTCTTAGCAGAATCCTGAGGAAGAAGTGGTGTAACCAAGGGTTCATTCCACAATATATACAGTACACAAAAAAAAAATTTAAAAGAAAAAAAAAACTTGATAACCAAATTAAACTAAAAATAGCCCCAAACCCCGCATTTGTAAAAATACTGTTTTGGGTTAATTATCACTTTTTTTATCCAGGTTATCATTGACTTTATTTTGTTCAAAAAGACACATTAATTTTTTGGTATGTTTTTAAATAAACTATTTCCTATTTAACAGGTAAACTGACTGCATTTTATTTAAAAATTAGTGGGAGACTAAAACCCTGGGGGCAAGAACCAGGTCTGATCCAAAGGGAAGGATAATCCAGTTCCTTGGATGTTGAAAATCCATATTCAAAAAAAAAGATTCCTATCTTATCCACTACGTTTTAAATCTGGCATATATAATGGGATTTCATTTACCAAAACATTTGAATATAAATCCTGTTTGCCCCCGGAAAGGTCCAAACATGGTGAAGACATCCCGACCTTTAGGAAACATTCTGAAGCCCGTTTGGGGAAAATCCTTTTCTCTTCCACCTAATGTTTCTGACTGATACCTGTCCAAAAACCGGAGAAGAAATAGGCAAAGGGAAATTTGCTAAAACAATATTCCTTTATTTCTTTTTAAAAACAAGACACTGCACACCCCGTCCTACAGTTTTGCGTTTTAATTACAATATGGAAATTTTTAAAAGTACATTATAACACCACAAAGTTATGGATAGCTCAATATCATGGTTTTTTACACAAGCCAACAAAAGTTAACTTAAAAACCAGTTGAGAAAATAAATTAAATTACTTAACAATTTTGATGTGCTGATTTTGAGTCCCTTTGCTTGTTTTTGTTTTTTTTTTTCCAAAATTTTTTGAAATCTTACATAATATTTCGCATTTTTATTAAGAGCCCACATATATATGACCAAACAATCAAAGGCATTATATTTTGCATAGATATTTAAATTAACGACTTGAGTCCAGGAGGGGGAAGTACAATGCTTCCTTTGAAGGGGAGGGGTTTGGGGTATGACTGTTTGGAGTGACTTTAAACTGCCTTGCCAAAAAAAGTGATTGTTGAATGGGGGAAAGTGTTTCTTTGTTTTGGGTCACCCTCCTTTTTTGGGGGACACCGATTGTTAAAAAAAAAGATTAAAGGGGGCATGAGTGACAAAAACCCAATCTTTTTAAAAGAAAATTTCATTAACTATGGATGACAAAAAATAAACCCAAATGACCCCACAAAAGAAATTTCATGAGACATTTTGTCCCCAAATTGAACCACGTACAGTAGAAAGTCATTATGTCGCTAGGACTGTGACCTTGTACAAGTATTGTAGAAAAAAGATATAATTTTTAGTATTATCCATTAGTCACCTAACACAGAAGGTAATAGAAATTTCCCTGGCATCACACAAACTTTACATAAAGTTTTTTTTGGGGTTTATGTTGCTTGAGTCCAGTATCAGTCTCCACACCCGTGCCCGCATACAGCCATCACCCCAGTATCAACTTTCCTGAAAACTCTTCTCCAGAGGCTTGTGGTGGTGAAGCCCCTTTACTGTGGGATTTCTATTTTAAAAAACTGTATTTTTGCATCAAAAAAAAGTTTAGATTTGAATTCTGTGTACCGAAATTAGAAAAATTTTTTCATGCAACTGAACCTTTTTTTTGGCCAACATATTAACCAAAGAACAAAAAAAACAAATGTAACACCGTGTGCTGGACCCCCCCCAATGCAGGTATTGTATCAACGACATCGCTGTACCTATCTTTGCAGAGCAGCTGAAACCCAAAACTCGAAAATTTTTCCCACTCAGCTTATTTTTTCCATCTGAATAAGTTTTCAACATTCATTCAGGTAATATTTTTTTTTGTAAAAATGTTGGTAGAATTACCAACAATATGTTAGGGAAAAGGTTTTTTTAAAATAAGGGAAGAGGAAGTTGGTGATATATAACAACTATTGGGAGAAAGGGGGGTGCAAGTAGAGCAGGGGGGGGTTGAAGAGGGTTTGGAATATTTTTTTAAAAACCCGTATAGAATTGGGGGAGAAATTTGTGGTTATAGGGGGGTGGGTGCAGGGGCAAAAAAGAGTGATTGGGGGGAATGATGAAGTAAAGGGTGGATAAAAGAGAAAAAGTTAGTTTTGAAGTTTTTTTTCAAAGCAGAGTGTTATAAGAAAAGTAGAGTATAGGAGGTAAAAAAAAGGGGAAGAGGTGGGGGAGAGGCAAAAGGGGAGCAGGTGTAATGGGAGAGGCACTGTCAAGATATTTTAATGAAAATAAAAAAAAAATTTTGGAGTGAGTTAAAACAAGTTAAGAAAGCCCAGGGAACGAATGGATTTGTCGTTAAAAAAAAAGGGTAAAAGTTAGTAATGGGGAGAGGGAGGTTTTGGGTACATGGCAGAATACTTTAGGAATTTTTTAAATGAACGAAAAAAGGGGGCAGAATTTTATCACTGGCCAGGGGGGTATACCATTTTTTAGGAGGAAGCGAACAATGTGAGTGTGGGGGAGGGCGTGAGGCATTCCCTAGAATGAAACGGGGTAAAGCAGCGGAACTGGGGGGGTCAGACAGAAATGTTAAAAGCAGGGGATATATAGGTTGGAGGGGTTTGGGTTTTTTTTGTTTAAATAAATGTATAAAAAAGAGGGGGGGGTCCCTTTGGGGTTTGGGAGAGAGCATGTTAGCCCCTTTTATAAAAAGGGAAGGGGGGGCAAAAGAGACTGTAAAAAATTATAGGGGAATAAGTTTAAGATTTTAAACCAGGAAAAGTTACGGGGTTAAATAAAAGAATTAAATAAGACAAAATATAGGATAGTGGATGAGCAAGGGGGTTTTTTAGGTGGTGGGGGATTGTGACAAGGTTAAATTTGAAGCATATATTTGAACAGTATTTAATAAAGGTAGGGAATTTTTATTGCTTTTTTGGATTAGAAAAAGGCATATATAAGGGATAGAGGAAAATGTGGCAGATGGTCAATACAGGGGAAACCCCCTTAACAAATTTTTTTCATTCCATAATGTTTTAGTGCCAGTACTGATCGAATTTTTTCCCATAAGGAAAATTGTGAAGTAGATTTGTCCTTTTAACCCCCAAAAAAACACGACAAACCACTTTCATAAAATACACTTACATAATTGGTCGCATTTGGAGGTGATCGTTTTGCAGGGTCCACTGTATATGGAATGGTGGTAATTACTAATGCGTAAAGAGTTTTTATGAGGATAGTGGGCTCAGGTTAGGGGGTGTAGAAGAGAGGGAATTTTTTCCCGGTAAAATAAAGGGTTTGACAGGAGTTAATGCCACCATGGTTTTTTAAAAATTTTAACATGGGCTGTAAAAGAAGTAAAGGGTAGGGGGTTCGGGGGAGGGGTGGGATTAAATTATGAGGAAACAAATACAAAAGGGGAAAGACACAGTTGCTTTTTGCTGATGAACTGGCTTTTGGGAGAATTTTTAAAGAAAAAAATTTCGAAGGTAGGGATGGGTTTGGGAGTGTTTGGGAAAAGGGAGAAATTGAAAGTGAAAATAGAAAAAAAGTAAGGTGAAGAGGGTATCAAATGATTTAGTAAAAAAAATTGGATTCAAATTGGGGAGGAGAGGAAAAAGTGAATTTTCAGATACTACTTGGGAGTTACGGTCGGGGGGATGGTTTTAGAAGGATGAGGTTAATCATAAAATTTTTTGGGGGAAAAAAGGCGAGGGGTCCTTTGAGGATATTGGAGAAAAAAAAACGTTTCTATGGAGGGAAAAGGGGAATGTATGAAAGTAAGTAGTACCAACACCTAAAAGGGTGTAAAGTTTGGGGTTGTGATGTACAGCGAGGGGGGTGGTTGGGGGCAGTGGGATGTCCTTTTAAGGGCAAGGGGTGAAATATTATGAAAAAAAAATTCGGAGTAGGGAAATTTTGGGAAAAGGGGGTTGGAGTTAATAAAGTACTTTATTAGCAGGGGGCTGAAGGGGGTTTTTGTTGAGGGGGTTTTTGGTCATTTGGAAAATGGATCAAAGTAAATGACATTGGGGACGTTTTTAAACGAGGGAAGGAAGGCGGGGTAGGGGGCGTCCTCGAAAAGTTTGGGAAAGGGAAGGGGGAAGGGAGGTTTTGTGGGCGAGGGCTTTGGGTTCCGCAGGGGATGATACGTGTTTAATAGGAGTGAAGGAACGAATATATTTGGGGCCCCGACGATCGTTTGGGGTGTGAGCAGGGGAATATTTTTGTGAGGGATTTAGGGAAATGTTATTTTTATAAGCCCACTTTTGGGCCTGGGAAAAGGGAGTACAAAGCCTGCACTCTAAAAGGGGGGGTCGGGTATTGGGGTTTTGGGGATATGTTTGTATCTTTTTTTTTGTATGCTTTTAATGTTTTGGGTTTTGGCACCTCTGCAAAAAACAGTGATTTTTGTTGAGTGAGGGGAAAGTGTTGATATGATGAAAGTATTTTCTTTTGGGGGTTTTTTTCTTTTTTGGGTACCCTGCCCGGGGGAGACGGCCCACTTTTAAAAAAAAAAAAAAAATGTTATAAAAAGGACCCGTCACATCCTGTTTTTCCCCAGAGGCAGGGTTATTTAAAAAAAGAAGAAACATTTTCACATCCTCACTCCATCACTGTCTTGCAGAGGCAGTTAAATATTCAAAAACTGTAAAAAATACTCCCCCCCTCTTTTAGAGTACAGGCACTGTACTTCCCATCTCCACGACTCAAGTCCGGCAAAACCTGTTTAACCGAATCCTTTCATAAATGTTACCTTGCTCACTCTCCAACAGCAAGTCAAGTCAAAAAAACCATTTGCCTCCACTTGTTCTAAGACACACACACTTGCGGGAAGTCAAAGCCCCCTTGCACAAAAAAACCTCATATGTTTCCCCTCTTCCTCCAACCTTTCCTACAACAACCACTACCCCACCTTCCTTCCCTACAGATTTATATGCCCTCCAATTCATTCTATTATGTTCCATCCTCTCTAATGTCCAAACTACCACAAAAACCCCCTCTTCGCCACTGGATAATACTTTTAGTAATCCCCACACCACCTTTTAATCTCCAAGGTACATATTCTCTGCATAATATTCACACCACACATTGCACTCAGACATGACTCTCCACTGCTTCCAGCCTTCTCCTTTTTGCAACATTACCACCCATGCTTCACTTCAATATAAGACATTGGTACCATTTTGTTATGACATTAGTTGCACATTTGTCCTTCTACCTAAAAATTTTGTTTATAATTACTCTAATGAACAAAGGAAAGCACCCCACAGTTTCCTGCCTAAGTTGATGATGCTGTGTATGCCAGAAATTGTGGGAGAAGTGAACCTTGGGTATAAGGAAATTTTTATGGAGGGATTGAGATTAGGAATTATAAAGTGCAAATTCAAGGCTTTGGAAAAATGATATGGAAAAAAAGGCATACAGATCAACTCATACCAAGGTTTAGGAATGATGAAGAGCAAACACTGATTCCACAGTATCAGAAACTATAAGGAGTGAATTGGTTATTTCAGCCCGTATAGGAACAGGGCACATTTATTGTCAGAGGAACTGCCCCACAATAGATAAAAGTGGTAATAAACTTAAGGATCGGGTTTAGTGTGTTATGTTACTTGGCTTTCATTATCCCCTACAATCATAACACTGCCTTACTTTGCATGTGATTGTGACACTCCAAGCCAGTTGATTAATGTACAAAAACCTTTCTAAGCAAAATCCTAAATCTATTGATTTTTTTTTTTTTCAACAAGTCGGCCATCTCCCACCGAGGCGGGGTGACCCAAAAAAGAAAGAAAATCCCCAAAAAAAAAAATACTTTCATCATCATTCAAACACTTTCACCACACTCGCACATTATCACTGTTTTTTGCAGGGGTGCTCAGAATACAACAGTTTAGAAGCATATACGTATAAAGATACACAACATATCCCTCCAAACTGCCAATATCCCAAACCCCTCCTTTAAAGGGGCAGGCATGTACTTCCCATTTCCAGGACTCAAGTCCGACTATATAAAAATAACCCGGTTTCCCTGAATCCCTTCACTAAATATTGCCCTGCTCATACTCCAACAGATTTTCAGGTCCCAAGTACCATTCGTCTCCAATCACTCCTTCTAACATGCTCACGCACGCTTGTGGAAGTCCAACCCCCCTTGCCCACAAAACCCCCTTTACCCCCTCCCCCAAACCCTTTTCGAGGACGACCCCTACCCCCCCTTTCCTTCCACTATAATTTATAGCTATTGAAAAAAATCTTTATTTTAGCAACTGAAATTACCATAATGCTTATGAAAGAAGACTATCGAGAACACAAAGGTAGTAACTCACTTGTGTTTTCCTGCACGTTGTGTGTTTGAAAAAGATCATCACCCCCCTTGTACCACTTTTAAAGGGCCGGTCCCCATAAAAGGCTTCTTCAGCACCCCTTTTCAAGTCCCCTTTGTGTTTTTTCCCAACTGTGATGACGGGCCATTCACCCCACCACAAAGAACAAATAATACAGAGTTAAAACAAGGAAAAAAATTTGGGACATATATCAGAGATCTTTTAAAATAAAAGTCCCCTTCTTTTAAAAGTACTCATCTGGAAATATTATTTTTAAAAAAAAAAATTGAAATTTTTTTGTGGTAATTGTAGTGCCCATTTTCAGGTCCCATAAAAAAAAAATACAATTGTACAGAAGCACTTTCAAACACCTTTAATTAATAAAAAAAGTTATACAGGAAGGTGAAATTCAAAAAACAGACCACATTCCTACGACAGCTACGAGTGACTGGGGGTTAGTGCCGCGGGGGTCATATTTGTGATCCTTACACCGGGGGCACAGGAGGAACTAAAAGATTTCCCCCAACCCCGCAAGTAAAGTCCCGTTTTCGAAACCCTGCCTAAAGCGGTCATACTGGGATCTTCCACCCGCAATATGATCCGATTTTTAAATAATTTATTTAGAAAAAATTTTTACACATTCCCTACAGCATTTTCATGCATTATTTCACCCCCATCTTAACAGTACAGTGGGACCTTGCTTCGGGTGCCCCAACGAGTTTTCCAAAAATTTCAAGCCACGCTCAGTTTATTTTTGCTTTTTAATTGCGAGCAAAAACCGAGGTTACAAGCAAGCTTAGATGTCTCCACCCAGAGAAGGAAATTTTAAAAAACCCCCGATAATAACCAATGTTAACATCCTTTTTAATTTTTATACACGTTGGGCACTTGCCAGAATGTTCTATAACGTATGCCCTAAGTAAAGAGAAACAGTTTCTGGAACATGTATTACCATGTTACAACCGGGGGGTTGGGTGGCTGGCTGGCTGGCCCTGGGGGGTCGGTGGATGGGTGGGTGGCTGATTTTTCTTTGGGGTCTCGTCTCCTTCGTCGTTTATTCGTCTCTTCAGTGTCTCTGTCTATTTCTGTCTCTGTCTGACAGGTACACATAAATACAGTTTTTTTTTTTAACAAAATCGGCCGTCTCCCACTGAGGGAGGGTGACCCCCAAAAAAAAGAAAATCCCAAAAAAAAAAAAAACTTTCTCATCATTTAACACTTTCCCCCCTCCTCACACATAAAAATTTTTTTGCAAAGGGTGCCAGAAACAACATTTAGAAGCATATACCTATAAAGATACCAACAAACCCTCCAAACTGCTAAGAAACCCCAAACCCCCCCTTTTCAGTTATATTATGAAATTACCAGGATAACCCCAAAAAAAACAAAGGTATACTGTGCTTGTAGAGATAAAAGGCATAATAACATGCCTGGGAAGTAAACGCATTTCACTGTTCAGGGAAACAAGAAACG
>NW_026509464.1:0-14295 GCF_026875155.1 Cherax quadricarinatus
AATTTAAAAATTTTTGGGGATACTGGTTTAGAAAGGTTTAGATATACGGTTTGCGGGTTTAGAAAAAGTACGGTTTTTGCAGGTTTAAGGGATACGGTTTGCGGTTTAGAGGAATGGTTTAAAGGGTTAAAAATAGTCTGTTTAGCAAGGGTTGTAAGGAGATGGTTTTAAGCAATTGTAAGGAAACTGGTTTACAGGTTGAAAGTACTGTTTAGCGGGGTTGTAGAGGAGTACGGGTTTAGAAAGGTTTAGAATACTGGTTTTAAAAGGGTTTAGAGGAGTACGGGTTTACAAGGTTGTAGGGGAGTACTGGTTTAGCAAGGTGTAGAAGGACGGTTTATAGGTTTAGAGGGTACGGGTTTAGCAGGGTTAAAAGGATACTGGTTTAGCAAGGTTTTAAGTAGTACTGTTTAGTAGGTTGTAAGGAGTACGTTTGCTTTTAAAGGAGTCGGTTAGCAGGTTTTTAGAGAGTACTTTTTAGTGGGGTTGAAGGATACTGTTTTAGCAGGGTTTAGAGGTATGGAAGCGGGAGAATACGGTTTGCAGGTTGAAAGTGTCTGTTTAGCAGGTTGTAAAGGAGTACTGGTTTAACAGGGTTGTAAGAGTATGGTTAGGGGGGGTTTGAAAGGGGATCGTTTACAGGTTTGTGAAAGAACTGTTTTAGCGGGTTTTTAAATAATCTAATTTTTAATAGGGTTGAAATAATTATTTTAATTTAGAAAAACTTTTTTAAAAAGGGTGTATAAATCTTTTTAGGCAGCTTTTAAGAATCTATTTAAGGGTTTAAAGGGATAAACTCTTTATGTCCCGACAAAACTTTTGTTTAAAAAAATTTGACTACGAGTTGGTTGGGGGGGAAAAACCTAGGCCACCCTTTTTTTTCCATTCGTGTTTTTAAATCCTTTTTCCCTCCTCCCTACTTTTTCGTCCTTTCCCCCCCGCCCCTGTCTCCCCTTTTTTCCCTTCCGCGTTCTGTTCTCTCCGCCCTGTTTTCCTCCCGCGTTCTGTTCTCCCATTTCTATCTCGCCCTCCCTTTTCTACCCCCCCATCTCTTCCCCTCCTACTCCAACGACGTCAGGGGTCACCCCGCTTCTCTAAACAAAAATGTAAAACAGTGTTTGTGATTTTTAGACTTGTCTCCTGGCCTTCCCTCACCCGTCTAACTTTTAGTCTGGAAATTGTGTACGAGTTTCATTCATTGTTTCTGACACTGTAGAATATTCCTAAAAATAAGAGAAGGAACATTGTTGGGGCTTGTACACTCAGATTGTTCTTCTAGCAAGATGAAGGAACATTTATACTCGGACGGCTGGTAGATAAACGGTGTAGTAAAAGGGGGCGAAAACCCCCGACAGGAATAACGAAGCGGTAACATTAATCAGTGACCTGTTTTCCCGGCGGGGGAAGCCACAAAGAACAAGTTTAGTATCCATTATAGAGATTTTAAAATTTAGGAGCCGGGTCACGCAGACCAACAGGTCACCAAAGAACCTCGATGGGTTTCATAAATGTGGAGACGGTTTTTAGTGAAATGTTGGCTAACCTTGCATTTTAGCAATGTTGGGTCGCATATGGCCAATGATGCCACACTGGTGGCACCACTTTTTAAGACGGCCAAACGCACTTCCACACAGAACAAAACTTCACCGGTAGAAAAGAATTGAGCGAGTGGCCACCCCCTTTATATAAGTATTCTTCAGTCCTATACATCTCAAGTTCACTGGCGAGTTTCATAAACACTGGATCCCATGCATCTCTGGGGACCCCATTATCCTGGAACCCCCCTGTATTCTGGGGAAACTCCATGTATCCCCTTGGATCCCTGTATCCATGCATCTCTGGGGGTCTCCAAAGCATCTCTGGGGATCTCCATGCATCTATGAGGACCTCCAAGCACTCTGGGGATCTCCAAACATCTCTGGGATCCCACGCTCTAGGGATCCCATGCACTCTGGGGAACTCCATCATCTCTGGGGCCTCCATACATCCTGTGGATCTCTGTATCATTTTGACCTCCATGCATCACTGGGATCTCCCTGTCCTGGGACCCCTTTGTATGCGGGGAAACCCTTAAAGTACACGGGAAACCCTACATGCGTAAATAAACCCTCCAGTATCACGGGGGACCTCCAGTATCACTGGGGAATTCCATATATCACGGGGCCCTCCATGTATCACGGGGGGACTCCATGTACCGGGGTCTCCATTTATCCGGGGGATCTCCTGTACACGGGGGATTTCCATGTACCTTGGGGACCTCCAACTCCGGGGATCTCCATCTCACGGGGGATCCCTTTATGTAGATTTGGGGGACTCCAAGTACACGGGGGATCTTAATGAACCAACATAAAAAAGAAGGGAACACTCCCGCAGGGCCAGGGGCCCATTGGGGCGGTCCAATTCTCCTACCGGCTTAAGCTAAACCCTAGCCTAGCAGGGCAGGTCACATTCACTTAAAAGGGGCACGGCACTGACCAAATACACAAATTACAGGTCCCCTCACACCCACCCACACCCACTCTTTTTTTATCTAACCTATTTTTTAAAACTACCAACGTCTTAGCTTCTAGACGGTACCGGAGTTTGTTCCCTCACAACAACTCTATTACCAACCATGTTTTTCCAACCCCCTGAATCGTTTTTTTCCAATTTAAAAACCCAAATTGCGCGAGTCCTGTCTAGGCAGAATTTACACCCCCTTTATTTATCCCTTTCCATTTATCACCTCAGCATATCCCTCCCAAAAACTACCCTTTTTAAGAGTGAATTCAGGCCCTCATCTATCCTCAAAAGGGAAGTTTCATACATGGGTCAATTTTATCCCCTTTTTTGTACTTTTCCCAGTACATCTAAATCCATTCTGTAATACGGTGACCAGAATGGCACATAACTAAATGGGGGCCTAACCAAAAATAAAAGTTGAACAACCTGGGGACTTCATTATTTTACTTTTATATAAGCCGAGGATCTTTACTTTTATTGCGAACATTTAGCACGTTTCTTGGTTTCAAATTGCTAACCAGAACTCCAAAATCCTTTTCGCAATCAGTAAATTAAAGATCACATTTATTTAATTGGCATGGTTTTTTTCCTGTCCAACATTTAGAACTTTGCTTTGTCTGTGAAACTCTTTTCCACTTCTCCGACCATTGCATCAGTCTTTTCAAATCATCCTGGGTGCCCCTATTGTCCTCATTAGAAGGGGGGATCTCCAGATCACGGGGGAACCCCATGTATCACGGGGGAACCTCCATGTATCACGGGGGGCCTCCAGTACACTGGGGGCCCTCCATCATCCTGGGGAACCCTCCTGCATCACTGGGGACCCCTTGAAATTTTGGGGGCCCCGGTATCACTGGGGGGTCTCATGTACACATGGACCCCCATGCTCCCCGATGTGTACTCAGTGACTGCTAAAAACGCGCCTTGTATTGGGCGCTTTATAACCTTTGTTGAAAACCGTGGGAATCCGCCAGGGGGGACACACACCTGCCTTTCAGCCTTCATATGCACTTCCGGCATTTTGGGTGGATACGCATTACTGTATTGTTCGGTGTGATCCATTACTGATTGTTCGTGTGATAGCATTACTGTATTGTTCGGTGTGATATGCATTACTGTATTGTTCAGTGTGAACCTTTTACTGATTGTTCGGTGTGAAGGGCCATTACGTATTGTTCAGTTGTACCATTACGTTTTTTTTTCGTGTGATATGCATTACTGTAATGTTCGTGTGATACGCATTACGTATTTTCGGTGTGAATGCATTACTGTATTTTTTCTTTGTATACCATTCTGTATTTTTCGGTGTGATATGCATTACTGTTTTGTTCATGTAAAAGCATTATTGTATTGTTGGGTGTGATACCATTACTGATTGTTCGTGTGATATCATTACTGTATCTTTTTTGATTGTTTAAAAATTGATTTTATGGAGCCACTTGCTTTCCATTCTGGAACTTCTTGAATCGTTTTTATTCCGTTTTCGCTATAACCCTCTTACTTCCATTGCAAAAAGTGAAACAAATAATTCATTTCCCTCGGCAATCATTTTACGTTTAGCAGAAACAAAAACCCTATACAGAGGGGAAGGGCAAAAAGGGGACACAAAATTTTTTGCCGATGACACCAAAAATGGGCCCGCGAATTCATTCTGCGAACATTAGAGCACCCGGGAAATTTGAATAGATAGCAGGGTCGGAGAAGTGGCAGATCCCTTTTTTAATAAAAAAAAGCAAAGTTCAAAATGTTGGACAGGACTTTAAAACCATCCCACAAAAAAAACTAAATAATGTAAATCTTAAATTACGGATTCGAAAAAGTTTTAGGAGTTCTGGTTTTAGCAGTAATCAAAACCAAGACAACAGTCAAATTATTCCCAAAAAAGCGAATAGAATCCTTTGGGCTCATATCGAAAAGCATAAATAAAGGATCCCGGTTTTTTTTTTTAAACTCTATAAATCCTTGGGTTAGGCCCATTTAATTTTGTTGCTCTTTTTTTGGTCACCGATTACAGAAGGGAATAAAGCCTGGAAAATGTACAAAGAGGATACAAAGTTATCCCATTTTCAAAACCTTCCCATGAGGATAACTAAGGGCCCTGACTGCACTCCTAGAAAACGTAGAATTGGGGGGAAAATTTTTAGGTGTATAAATGGAAGACAAAAATAAATAAAGGGGATTAAATAGTTGCTGAAAATATCTACCTAGACAGGACTCGCAGCAATGGTTTTTAAGTTGGAAAAATTCAGATTCGGGAAAGAAAAGGAAAGCACGGTTGGTAATAGATTTGTGGAGAGTGGAACAAACTCCCAATAATTTTAAAAGGGGCCAAACGTTGTGTAGTTTTAAAAAAGGTTATAAAACATGAGTGGATTGGGGGGGTGATTGGACCTGTTAGCTTTGCACCAGGGGGTTTGCCTTTTTCCTCCCTTAAAAATTGACCTACCTGACAGGGGGTGCAATTGCAAGCCGGTAGGAACTTGGACCTGCCTCCAGGGCCTTGGGCCCTGCTGCATGCCCTTTCGTCTTATGTTTTTTGGGGAAAACAGCACTTGTTAGGGTCACCTGAAGCCCGTCCGTACTGTGCAATCTTAAAGCATTCTTCAGTCACAGAATTTTTTTTCTTTTTTTATCCCGTTCAGTCTTTTTGCCAGCTTGTTTAGTTTTTGGTTGTTTTATGCGTGATCATGTCTTGTTTTTGGGAGGGTCGTCATCCTCATTAATCTCCCTAAATATTGTTTCTCGCTCCGGTACCAACTTTTCCCAGCCTTTGCGCTCTCGAATTTTTTAAAAGTGCTTCATGTTGATGATGCTCGATCACGTGTTTTTTGTGTTAAGAATAATTTTTTAAATTTTTTTAATAACTATATTGAAATTGTGACTTACGAATTTCTAAAACCTTTTTTTGAGCTTCCATTTTCCCGACCATTTTTTTCCATTTTTCCGACCGGGTTTCTAGGGGATAAACACAAGGAAGGGGGGAGGGAGTGAAGTCATAGGAAGGGGTAGAGATCAGCTACCTCACCACTAAAGGCGATAAAGCACACAAATGGGAAAGGTCAATGTGAACAACATTGAAGGGGTCGGTGTTCCGGGGGCCAGATCAAAACAGGGATATCAGGGGGGGTTCAGGCGAAATTTTGAACCTTTTGAAAACCTACCTCATTACGGGGAAAAATTTTTAATTTGGCTGTCCTAAACAAAAACTTTAGAATCAACGTGAGGGAACCTGGGAAAATGTATATATGAATCTGCAAAAATAAATTATGTCATACGACACCCAAAAAACACACAACACAACCAAAAAAAGACTCAACCTTTTCAAAAAACAAATAAACTTCACTTGTTTCCTGTTAAGTGAATTTTTTTCGGGTCCCCGCCCCGCCACTATTTCTCAAAAGCCTCAAAATTTGAAAGGAAATTTTAAAGAAATTAAACTGCAAAAACAAGGGTAGGTAAAGTTATACTGAATGAGAATTTTGAAAGTTTTTACCCATCACCGGGCTCATTCACGAGATAGGACACTCAGCAGTCTTGCCAAAGCAGATATCTGACAGGCGTCCTTTTCAACACACAAAAAATCCCACAAAAAGACAATCTAGACTTTGGGTACTCCTTGAACCTTGTCAAATCACAACGGGGGCAAAAGTGGAAAGGCCAAGGACAATACGGTAAAGTACGGGGAAAAAGGTGTGATAGCTCGTGCAAACTTTATCTGTCTTTGCTGAATTAATCTTCATAAAAAATCCATTTTTTATTGTTTTTGGGGGATACCTAAATGGAATTCCCTCGCTGGAAAAGGTAAACTTTGAAGCGCCGAGCTGATGAACCTTTGAGGGAAAAACTTGACAACCCACGAATTACAAATCTCCCAGATTAAAACGGAAATTTCAACACCTTGTTTGAGTACCATCCTGTGAGGGGGAAATGAGGGAAAACATATTTTTGCTCCACTTTAAGCACTTTGCGATTTAAAATTTACATAAAAAAACATGAACCCACACGTAATTCCTGCAAAAAATAAACCCAAGGGGTAGATAACAGCTTTGTTTTTTCAGCCAAACCAATTTATTGAAAAATTAAAAAAAAAAAAACTAACATTAAGACTACATAGCTCAATTCGAAGTTGGATGAAACAAACTTTGGGTTTCTGAACTGATAAATAAAAAGAAATTTTTGGTCAAAAAAACCAAATTCGTCCCCACCTTCCCTTTGCTGTCGCCTCCCATCCCCACTTTGTCCTGTACACTGGGGGATCTCCAACATTCTGTGGATCCCCGGGCTAACAAAACCTCTAGTACACTGGGGGACTCCATGTATCATAACATAAGAAAGGAAGCACTACCCGCGGCCAGTAGCCTGCGGGGCAGGCCAAATTCTACCGGCTTAACCCAAACGGCCTAACCTTTCAGGTCAGGTCAATTCACAAAAGGACCGGGCACGCCTAGAAAGCACAAATTATCGGGTCTAACCACACCCAACCAACAAACCCCTTTTTTATCAAACCTTTTTTTTAAAACTACACAACGTCTTAGCTTCTATGACGGATTCGATTTTGCACCACCCAACCTATTACAAAACCCATTTTTTTCCCAATCCTTTCCTAATCAAAATTTTTTCAACTTAAGGTCATGCTGGAGTCCTTCTCTAAATTTTTTACATCCCCCTTTATTTTTTTTTACTGGATTTTACCTGGAGAGAGTTCCGGGGGGTCAACGCCCCCGCGGCCCGTCTGAGACCAGCCCCCTGGGGACAGACCGATCAACCAGGCTGTTGCTGCCGCAAACCAACGTCGAGCCAACCCGCTGACCCCAACTGACTTTAGTGCTTGTCCATCCAGTTTTAAACGCCGGGGGGTCGTTGGGTAATCCCCCTATGTTTGCGGAGGCAGTTGAACAGTCTCGGCCCCTGACACTTATTTTTGGGTCTCTTAAACGTCTATGACACCCCTGCTTTTCTTTGGGGGGGGGGGGATGGTGCATCGCTGCCAATTTTTGCTTTCTAGTGATGTTTTCGGTAAAAGTTCGGTCTAGCCCCTCGGGATTTTCCAGGGTATATAATCATGTATTTTTCCCTCCTGCTTTCCCCAGGGGAAACAGGTTTAGGAACCTCAAGCCTCCCAAAAATTTGGGGTGTTTATCTCCGTTATGCCGCTGTGAAATTTCCTGTACATTTTCTAGGGGGGCAATTTCACCCCCTTAAAGGGCTGTTAGTGTGACAAATCCAGCCAGATAAAACAAGGACCTGAAGAGTGTCATAGGGGGCTTGGCCTCCCTTTTAAAGGTTCTTTTATCCATCCGTCTTTTTTCACAGATGCAATTGATACAATGTTATGGTCCTTGAAGGTGAATCCTCCGACATGACACTCCCGGGTCTTTGACGTTGGTGTTTCGCCTATTTTGGGGCCAGAATTTTTTTTGTACTCAGAAAGATTTAATTTCCTCATGTTTTCCCATATCTGAGTAATTGAATTTCTATCTTGAACTTCATATTGTTTTTTCAGCCCATGAAAGATTTGGTTTTATGTCTGCCTCGTCAAATCCCCAAATCAGTCAAAACATCAATCTCCCTTTTAATTTTACCCTTTCTAGAATGCAGTTCAGGGGCCCCCAGTCCTTTCCCATAGGAAATTTCTATACATGGGGCAACTTTGTTTTTCCTCCTAGTCTTTTCCCCTGCATCCATATCCATTCTTCTTCTGCAGCGGGGGGTTTTGTCCCGAAGTTTTTTTTCTCGTGAGGGAGGGGGGTTGTACTTTTTTTTTTTTCCTTACCCCCCCCCCCCCCCCCCCCGAATTATCGGGGCCTCTTCTGTTCCTTGTTATTTTTTCTCTTCACTTTTGTAATTCTTTTTACTACTGTTCTGCCTCTACAATTTCTAATGCTAATTTTATCATTCCCCCACTGCTGCACTTCGTCATTATTAGTAAATTACCGCCATTTCGCCGCGCTGCCGGTCATCAACCCCCGCCTTTGGTTCCTTCCCTTCTCCGACTGCTTTTGACCCTTTCCTCTTTTTTAATTGTGATTTAAGTGGGGCCAGGTGGCTAAACTTTTTCTTAAGGGTCCTCTCCTAATTGGGGGTTTTTTGGTTTATAAAATTTGTTGTATGCAACATTTTTAGTGACTTCCTTGGGGGTATTGTGTGCTGAAATGTACACAGTACACAGCAATTTACGCAGTTTAAATTAAAAATTGTAATTTTGTTATTACACTATTAAGATTAAATTTTACCACCGAAGTGGCTAGTTTTTTTTTGGACCCCACATCCATCCTGTGGACGGTAGCGCAAGAAAAATGGATACACAAAAGCCCTAGGAAAAGAGCCCCAAAAGGGTTTCGGTGTACATATGGGTTTATACTACAATCATAGTTCACTAACTGTTTCAACAACTTTAGGGAAAATTTTCTTTATATCTGTATCTAATTTCATAATAAATATCTTGACATGTCACATTGTTATTATGCTGTCTTCTCTGTTTCCTCAGTAAGTGAACAATTTTAAACACATTTCAAGAAAGGGCCATATCCTGATCACATAATTTGCATTTTGTTTGATCACATCTTTTGTCTCCCAAACTGCCCAAAATACTTGTAACCAACCAAGCCGCCACTACAAACAGTCTGTTTTATTCACGTTTCTCCATAAACATATTTTCTACGTTCATGTTAATAGTGGGTTTTTTAGATCTCTCGGGCTTCTAACTGCGTTCCATAACAATCATTTTTATTATTTACTTCTCTCCTAATATTTTTCCAAAAGCAGCAGATAACTTTTGGTACTCCTTTTTTTCTAACATATCAACTTTACCAAAGAGTAACCAATGTTATGGGGTCCATAGCAATTGACTTAATTCCCTTAAACCCCCCATTTTTGATACTATACCTGGCTTCTCCAATGGCATGTGCGAATCATTATAAATTAAGAGCATTTATGAGACAAAACAGTAATGATAATGATCCAACTCAGTGACATAAGTTAGCTTTACGCCATTAGGTTTCATAAAAATCAGTTTGCAATGTAGATGCCCAGTTTTTAAATTTTTAGCCTAGTTCAACAAGTTTATTATCGTTTCCCAACTAGGGAGGGTGGCAACAAAAGGAAATGCAGCCCTGCCAGAAGACTCGTTTAGATCCATCATGTATGAACTTGTAATAACTTATTACTACCAGGGACAAAAGTCTTTTTGACATTTGCTTTTACAAGGGTTTTAAAGGGAAAGGGATTAAGCATGAGCTTCTGGGAGGGAACTTGCAGAAGTGAAATTTAAAAGAACCACTTCCATGGAGGGTGAAATGCCTTGTTGTCTACAGTATACAGTTCATGCAGGTATAAAACTTTAAAGCAGTTTGCATTTTTCACAAACCATTAGATCTGTGTGTATTAACTTCGAGACAGTAAGATTCATTGTGAGGTCTGGTTCTTTCTTAACATTCAATACCCATACAGTGATAACTCAACAATCCTATCACTGACACTAGAAAACCAAGCCCTCCTCTTTTTAAAACCTTTGTAATTTGGGGAAAGGGAAAATAATTCTGACACTTCATTTTTTCAAAAACTCCCAAGGGTCGATGAGAACTTTCTCTACTAATATCAACATGGGGGCCATAATCAATTAAGGACCTAACTAGGGTTGTACACTTCTCACATTCTCACAAAAGCACCATAGTTGGGTTTTAGCCAGAACAGCTTTTAGAGCATTTAGTTTATCTTTGCATTTTCCTTTTTTAGTTTGGTACGTGATTTGTTTAAAAGGGGAACACACCCAAAAAGCTATAATTTTAACGTACTAATGTTTTCACCCGCAAAAGATGGGTGGGGGGGTTCTTTGCTTGTTAAACTGTTTTTGAGGGAAAATATTATGAGGCCAGCAATTTAAATTTAAATCAAAGTTTATTCTCTAAAGGGTTACAAAGCTGAGTTTCAGAATTTGGTTATTGTGTGGGTTTTCATGTAGTAAAATAATGATTACAAGGGATACCACTAAACACCTACATGGGTAGGGATTTTGGGGAGACTTTTTTAATTCTTTAATTTTAAATTACAAATTTGAGGTAAGTTGGTATTATGGCTAAGGACTAAATACTAGTTTTTTGAGTTTTGCAATGTAAGCTTTTGTTTTGGCACAGTACATAGTTTCAGATTGGAGACACGGATTCATTATTTTAAGATTGAGATTAAATTTCTGTTATGGTCAAATGGGGGTGAGTGTAAGTGTGAAACCCCCGGCATATTCGTGTAGTTTTTTGACGGGGTGTTTAGGGAATAAGATTTTTCTAATGGGAATTTGAAGGGGGATAATGATTGCTTCTAAGGGTTTTCCCGGGAGGGTGTTCCAATTTTAGGGGCCTTTGACATACATTAATTTTTGTAAAGGTTTATCGGGCACGGGGAATGTCGTAAAAGTTTTTTTCTGGTGTTATGCCGGGGTTTTGTCACAAAAACAAGAAAGCATTTTACAAATTTCTTGAACTTCATTTAAAATGGTACTCACTTAAAGACCTGTTTGGGGGACGGATGTCATCAGCAAACGTATACTAATGTTTTTGGTGAGCAGTAACACTCTACTATTAAGAGCGTGAGAAACACATTTATTTACTTCAGCTGGGGCTGGCCTTCAAGAAAAGGGGTACCCCAATTTTCTTCAAATTAAAGTAAACAAATTATAATAATAATAAAACTTTTTTTTACTACAAGTATGTACATGTACAGGGTATACATTTCCCAGCTGATAACAAAGACAACTCTATAAGAAAGCCCTTTTTATCTCTGCATTTTTGGGCAAATTAGGAGTGTCCCAGGATGCGACCCCCCAAACCCCGACAACACCCGGGACCCATTTTTCTGAGGGGAACATAGACAACAGGGGGAAAGAACACTCCAAAAGTTTCTACTCTGGCTAGGGAACGAACCCAGGCCCCGCCGTGTGAACGAGAGCGTTAACCAAAAGGCCACCAAACCTAATTTAATTTTTTTTCACCCGTTAAAAATAAATTTCGTTCGGATTTTAACCCCGGAGGGTTTGCCACCCAGATAACCCAAGAAAGTCAGTGCTCACGAGACTGTCTAACTTATTTCCATTGGGGGCCCCAATCTTGTCCCCCCAGGAAAGCGACCCACACCAGTCGACTAACACCCAGGTACCAATTTTCCTAGGTGAACAGGGCAACAGGGGGTAAGGAAGCGTGTCGAAATGTTTCCACCCGCCGGGAAACGAACCCCCGGGCCCTTTCCCTTGTAAGCGGGAGCTTTACACCATAAATAAAAAATTTTTTCAAAAATTTTGGGGAATTTTATACATAGTTCACTTGTCATTTCCCAAATAATCCCAAAAAACAAAATGCATATTTTCCTTGATTCAGGGGTTTCCTTTTTTGGGAAGGTCTTTTGGAAAAACGGGGAAGCCCAAACCCAAAACTGCGTCCCCATGACACCCCCCCACTTAATGGCCAACTCATAAGTTTTGTCCCTGATAGCGCCGTGTTACAAAAATTATAGTTTTACTAATAAAGCGCACTTAAATTGAAGGGCCAGGTTTATCTTTTTACAGTTTCATTTGAGTTTTATTTTACCCTTTTTAAAAGTAAGTGGGCAACAACAGAGTAAATTACACTAAAAACAGAACTGATATTCAGCTTATAAAACTTTAACAATTTAATCTAGATAACAGATATACAAAAGACATTTTTTATGAACTAACAAAAGATTTACCAAAAATTGTTTTCATTTCGGTATAACCGTGGGATCTCAGTAACTTGTAAACATATTGAAGTTTAACACATGAAAAAATTAATAAAGTTCTCCGTATTTACAAAATGAGAGTTTTTATTTCTTTTTTAAGGAATTAAAATATTTTGATAGATGATAACAGGTGAAATGCAGCCTTAAAAACCCTAGTATATTGATAGCTTTTAAGCCCCATTAGGGAACCAATTTAATGTCTTGGTGGATTGCAAAATTTGGATGACTTGTGAGTTTAAAGTTTAGAGAACCATGGTGAGTGTATCAACTAATTTGTTTAAAGATGTCTAACTGATAACCCCTCACAAGGGTTATCTTGGGATTTCAAATGACGATTATTTTCCCATCACCCAGTGAAGCTATGACTCATAATTCACTTATCAACAAATCCCCGTTTTTTAACACCCGTGTCTGATTTTTTTTAAAGGGTATTTTTTTCCCCACGAAAAAGATTAGCAGGGTTTAGTCTGCAAGCTCTAAAGCAGCAGGGGCTGAGTACCTGGGGAATGGGAAAACAAACAGGTTTGGTCCCAGCGGGGGGTATCTTCATCCTTGAAAAAAGAGCCCTTCAGTAGCATCAAGACGCGCTAAGAATGGCTATTGGGCCAGGGGGGTGCCCAAAAGCAAAGCCGGAAATAGGGAATCAGTAAAAAAATTTTCCCTTGGCCGGGTTTGAGAGTAGAAAAACTTCTCGAAACTGGCCACAGGTATATCACAGAACTGTTTGGCTCGTAAGCCTTCCAGCTTACACTGATTCAGTTCAGCAGATTACAGGCCGCACTGCAGCAGCCTGCAAAAACACTAAGGTAACAGGTGTATAAAGACTAGTAGCAACAGACTGAATAATTGCCCCAGCTCAGCACTATCAGAGTAGCGGCACTGAAACTCGCCACCAACAAATTAAAATATACAGGAGGGGTAACCTTGTGGTTCAAACACTACTGGAACAAGTGTAGAAAAGTCTTCAAGAGGAAACTGGGCAGGTATCTTCACCAGGTGCCAGATCAACCACCAGGCTGTGATGGATATGTAGGGCAGCGGAACACCGGCCCGCTGCCCCACATATGCTAGTGCTTGCCTGGTTGAGCAGGCAAACACCAGACGAGCCTGGCCCATGGCCGGGCTCCGGGAGTAAAAAGACTCGGAACTCAGCAAAGGTATATCGAAGGTAAAGGAAGACCAGACTAGAAACATCAAAGTAGACATTTAAAAATTACATAAAAGCGCTGAGGACAAAGGTTTATCGTGTTATCATTATTTAGATACCTTCCTTCACTTGGGAATCAGCTCTGGTGATAGTGATATAAAAGCTAATTTGCTGGTGAGAGGCCGGAGGTAAGGTTACAACTGGGCATCCTATCCACTGTTGAAACCATCATGCTGTAGAGTATCAGCCCTTGAAGACGAGAAAACACAGATTCACAGAGATCTGAAAGCACTAGTACTATACTATGATTTGTTACCGTCAGAAAGTTGTGAATGGTCAACATAGAACATCCATTAGATTGCGTAACACACGTACACCCAGATAACCTCATTATCCACTCTAAATTTGCCAACACTCTGTAGCAGTCTCTCTCTCTCCCCATCTCATTCTCATCTCTCTCCATACCTCTTCCTCTCCCTAGATGAATTTGGAATTTATATAAATTTAGAAATGGTCGCTAATTAAGGTAGCTGACCGTTGAATAGCATATGATTGTATTCTTGTATGGCGTGTTACATACTCTTGTATTTATCTTGTATTGCATGTTTTATATCATTCTGTTGTATTTATGACGTATCGGATATTATGTACTGTTGTATGCTTGTATGCATATTAAGCATCATTGTATTTGTTTTACATTCTTGTATGGTGTGAGTAACGTGATTGTTTGTTTACAGGAGAGGCGGGGAAGGTGAAGCAGGGAGCTACCAAGAACTACTGGGAGTCCCACATGTTGGCCAAGATGGACGACGCTGGCTGGGAGAGTGTGGCCAACGTCCGCTTCCCAGCCCCTACCGGGCCACCCCGTCCACGTCCAGGGGTCACACCGGGCCCCCCACCCC
>NW_026509465.1:0-14347 GCF_026875155.1 Cherax quadricarinatus
AAAACTCTCTTAGTGTGTTTTAAAATTTCTCTGATGTGTTTTAAATTTTTTTGTAACAGTCTTCTGGATTTGGTTTTAAATTTCCATTGAAACTGTTTGAATCCACCCGAATCCGGGCTTTGTTCCACAGAAAGTGGTTTTGAAAAACCGACCAAATCCAGCGAATCCTTTTGACCCCTCCCAAATCCAGCAAAACTGGAACGAATCCAGTAGTGATCCTGTATGTATATTTTTTTTTTTCTAATATCACCTTAATAGTAGTTTCTGTCTTCGTATTGAACTGTTGTATTTATTATAACAGTTCTTCCAAATTGCCTTATTTCCAATGAAACCATTTTAAAATCCACCCGAATCCAGCTATATTTCCAACAAACCATTTGAATCCACTGAATCCAGTGAACCACCTGAAACCAGCTAGTGGATAACTGTATAACTTTCTCTAATAATCGCCTTAACAGTAGAACTGTCTATCGTATTGTAACTATTGTTGTAGTTCCCTTTTGAGCAATTGATGGGGGCCATGTGACCCTGTCATTAGTGAAACCAGTCAGAGGATACATTGTTATTAACAATCTGGTGAAATCGGTCTTTGGATGTAATCCAGGCAGATCTTATTAGGCTCACGGGGTGATTTGGATTAGCTCATGAAAAGGACTACTGGAAAAAATTAAAACAGTGTAATAAATGTTCAGTTTGATACAAAAAAGGATAACTTGCATGTTTGGGCGCCAATGGCTTAAATATATCTTTGTTATTGTACACTGATTCTCCTTTTTTGACTCAGTAGATATTATTTTATGCTAGATTAGTTCCAAGCACTGGAGAGATATATCTTATAAGTTCACAGGCACAGTTTAAAGTTCTAGTACACAAGAGAGACCATGAAAAACATGAAAGAACACAGCGGCATGGCGACACAGTGCCATGCTGTTTAGATACAAAAAATAGGCCATATGATTCATTCTGGGGAAGATACCAATGAACTCCAGGAGGATTGGACAAAATGTTTTTTGGGCTGAAAAATGGCAGATGAGGTTCAGTGTGGACAATTTAAGGGACTAGTCCTTGGAAATAAAAATAGCCCTCTAAGTTATAAACTAGGTGAAGTATAGCTTGATCATACAGTGTGTGGAAAAGACTTGGGAGTCATGGTAAGCAGAAATCTAAAACAAAGACAGCAGTGGGATTTATTTCAAGACGTGAAAGTAACAGAAGTCCAAAAGTTTATTTTACAGCTCTATGCATCACTAATTAGGCCTCATTTGATTATGCTGCTCAGTTTTGATCTCCTTACTACAGGATGGATATAGACTCACTGGAGAACATAGAAGAATGACAAAAAGAAACAATCAACAGTTAATATTTTCTTGTATATATAATGCAACTCCTCCCCCTTCCATATGGAACAACTTAAACCCTTGAATATTACACTAAGTGGTCATATCCTGACTCTTTAAGTCATACCATGTTTCAGTTATTGCAATGACATTAAAGTTCCCAGTACATGCTATAAAACATAATTCATTAAACTTATTTCTTGCACTTCGACTGTTAGTATAAAATACAGTTATATATTTTTCTTCTGCACCTTTTTACTATTCACCTTTGCTTTTACACAATTTCTGTAATTATCATTACCTTGTGTTACTCCATGACTGTTACTAATAAGATTCATAATATCAAAGCCTAAGTCAATATACCCATACTCATTATTCTCCATTTCTAAACCCATACCTCTAGCTAATCATAGTTTAATGTTCTAACAACACCCTCAACTGAGCTAGCAAGAAAACCCACACCTGCCCTGGATAAGTGAACCCTATCAATGGCATACGTGTCATTTTGGCCATAGAAGTGGTCCCAGTTTTTAAGGAATTGTACTGCAATATCCTTACAGTGCTTGTCTAGCCAAAAATTAATACCAATTGCCTCTGGACAACCATTCATTTGCAACACACCTTCTTGGCAATATGCCACATATAACAGGGTGCCCCCTTTCTTCCTAATTATGACTTTTGCTGTCATGTACCTTCTATGTAAATCCTCACTTCTACGCTTGCCTACATCATTGCCTCCAGCACCGAGGAAGAAAATAGGATCGATCCTATTACCGTTCATGATGTTTGTCAAGCTGCTAATAATATCTTCAATCTCAGCCCCAGGAAAGCAAACCCTCGGTCTCCTACTCCTATCCTTCAAGCAGAAGGCCTTATCCATGTACCTAACCTGGCTATCTTCAACAACATTTTCTACCTTCCTTGGCGTTGTGCATCATGATATTTCTAGTAGTCGATCACATTCATCAGGTAGCACAAAGAATGGGTTTGATGTTTCCACAACAGTTTCCTGGATCTTCATTGATTCTACCTCTCCATCAATCCTCATGATTCTTAACTTTGTCCCATGCTTTCCAGCCACTTCCCAGGTTCCTTTCTTGGCTTGAGGATTCTCAACAGGAGGATTATTGGCAAATCTTCTTGTTTTCCACAGTCAGTCTCTGTATCTCAAGCTTAGCCACCCTCCTTTAACTGCTGGTAGCGTTGCTCAAGAGAGACATCTTGTTCAGATTCACAGAGAGCACACAAGACACATCTTCACAGCTTAAGTACAGGTTACCACTGGATTAAGTACAGGTCACCACCATTTGCAGCTCTATACCTCACTAGTGAAGCCTCATTTGGATTATGCTGCTCAGTTTTGGTCTCCTTACTCGAGGATGGATATAGACTCATTGAGAACATACAGAGAAGAATGACTAAACTGATTTACTGTAATGAGGAATCTCCCATATGTAGATAGACTCTGAGCCTTGAATCTCCACTCCACTCCTGTGGAGAGACGTAGAGTGAGGGAAGATATCATCGAAGTGTATAAGTGGAAGATGGGCTTAAACACAGGTGAAGTTAATAAAGTACTGAGGGTGTCAAACCATGAAAAAAAACAGAAGTAACGGATTTAAGTTGAATTAATTTAGATTAGAAAGGTTTTCGAACAGAGTGGTGGATGCAACGAATGGTCTCCAAGTAAGTAATTGAGGCTAGACCTTGAGTAGCTTTAAAATGAGAATAGACAAATATATGAGTAGGAGGGGCTGGTTTTGATTGGTGTCGTGGGTATGGGAGTTAATTCTTGAGTAGTTTTGGAAAGGGGTGGTTTTGATAAAGACTTGCCTTGTAGGCCAGTAGGCTTTCTGCAGTATTCGTCCATTCTTATATTCTTATGTAAGAAAGGAAAACAGTGCAGCAGGCCTCTTGTCCCATACTAGGCAGGTCCTTTACAATCCTTTCTCACTAACAAAATATTTGCCCAACCCAATTTTTCAATGTTTCCCTGTGAAATAACTTTGATAATTCTATTCACCTCATATGTAAGTCCCACACAAATCCAACTCCTCTCACACATGTAAATACCCAACCTAAATTTGAAACTTCCTAAGGTTTTAGCTTTTATAACCCATATAAATATATGTTGGCAGTTGGGAATTTAACAGCTGTGAATTCACAAATGTTCGAAGCCCGTAAAAGTGGAAAACACGAATGTTGAGGGAGACCTGTACTTCTTGATAGAAACCAAGGATTCTGTTAGCTTTATTGTAAACCCACTTATGCACTTTTGCCCTTGGGTTTTTCAGAAAACAGTGGACCCTCCCTTTTTGTTGGGTCAGTTTTTGCTCATTTCCATCATCGCCATTTTTTGCACAAAAATTTTAGCACCGTTTTTGCTTTCCCTCCATTCTCCGTCTGTGGCAACGTAAAAATATTGGCTCCATTTCCATTGTTTTCCTCCCAACCTCATCGGTGGTATGGTACCTTCCAAGTGCCGCGAGCACACAAAGCCTCCCACACACAAAATTCTGAGGCAGTGTCATAGGAAACATTTTATAGTAATTTGTTATATTTTGCACCTGTTTAATCTTTGTGACTGCTAAATAAGCCACCATAGGCCCAAAGAAAGCTGCTAGTGCCAGCCCATTGACAATGAAGGTGAGAGAGGCAATAGAATTCAAGAAAAAACTTGAAAGCAAAGTACGAAAGGGGAGGAGGAAGAGAGAGGGGAGAATATGCCTTGTTCATTGATTCTACAATATGTATGATACTAAAACAGCAGGAGTGGAGAAAGGCTATAATGCAAGCCATTAACTGTGTAGCAAGTAAGTTAAGCCATTAAGCAATAGAAAAAAAAGACACGAAACTGACTCCACCAATGTTTATTGGGGTAAAATAAGGCCGCTGACAAACATACAGCCGCCCTGCCGATCTTACACCACCTTAAACCAATGCCAGCAATCTCCAAGGGAAAAGCAAGTGTAAATACAGTGGAACCTCTGCTACGAGTTTTAATATGTTCCTGACCTTGCCCACATCTGGATTTGCTCATTTGCAATCAGTTTTCCTCATTTAACTTAACTGAAATGCAATTAAAACCTTTCTGCTCTCAGGAGGTACAACAAGAATGTCAATATTTCACTAATAACTATACAAGTTATTTATCTATCAAAATTCATATGATATGACACAACAAACAATATTAATAACATGGGGGAAACCTGATATATAAATCTAGAATGAATAGAATATGTCATGGGGACAAGTGGAGGTGGCCACAACGCTCCAGCATTATTGTGTTAATCACTGACATCTAAATTTACAGACTTTTGAAACCATCTATTATTATAATTATTCTTATAATTTCATTATTATTATTATACAGTATTATTTTTAGGTTGGGGGGGTTTTGGGTGCCCAAAAACCACCCGGGGGGAATACTACCTTCCTGCCAGATGACTGTGAAACAAAAACCCTTAACGTTTTGCATGAGGGTAGGATTCTGGTGTCTTTTTTCTGTCTCATAAACACCTGGGTAACAGGGATACTTGCTACCCCTACATAAATTGGTCACACTCAAGACTGCACAGCAAAAAATAATATATTATAAAATATTTTAAATATATATTTTAATATTATAAAATATATATATATAAATATAAATAATATATATATATAATATGAATTACAACATAACTGGGTTTTTCTTTTTTTCTAAATAGTTTTTGTTCTTCTTTTTTCTTCTTTTGTCCAGGGGGAAGGGGAAAAAGAATCTTTCCCCATAACCATGCATGTCGATGGGGCGACAAAACCCGGGGAGAATGGGCTAAAAACCCCTTCCCCCGAACATTTACTAAAAAGAGAAAAGAAAAACTTTATAAAACGGGGATCTTGAATGTGGTGGATGTAGTTGGATAAAGAAACAGATGTTGCTGTGTTATAAAGATAAAAATTTTTGGATGTCCTGCCCTAAGCAAAAAAAAGCTAAAGGGGGGTAGGGATTTTAGGGGGGGGGAAATAAATGAGATAAATCGGATATCTGAAGAGTTAGAGCTAAGGAAGGGGTAGGAGTAATGTTTAAAGGGTCATTATGGAAGGAAAAAAAAGAAATGAATGTTTTAAATAAAGGGATATTGGTTAAATAAAGGTTGAATCAAAAAGTGGGTCTAAAATGTGATGCACCTGGAGAGAGAGGAATGTAGGGGAAGGGAGAGAGAGATTTTGGGAGTGTTAAGTGAAATATGGGAACCCTAAACCCAAAGTGAGAGAAATTTGTGGTAGGGGACCTGAATGCTAAAGTAGGGAACTTTTAGAGAGGGGGGTGGTAGGTAATTTTGGGTTCCAGGTGAAATGAAAAAGGGGGCCCTTTTTTGACTGAACTTTGTATAGAAAAAGGTTTAGTTTAGGTAATACAAATTTTAAAAAAAAGAGGATAAAAATATAAAAGAATATGGACGAAATGACAGAGTTTTTGGGATTAATTGGTAAAAAAAAAGACTGTTGAGTAATTTTCGGGTTACATTTTTTATAGAGGGCCACGATAATCAATCATTTTTTAGTTGTACTACTTTGAGAAAAAAGGGAAGGGGATACAGGAGAATAGAAGCATCAGGGAGATTTTTGTGGTTCCCAGAAAGGGGGTGGGGAGGGAAGGGGAAAGATTGGGGGAAGATATGTAAAGAAGAGTAAGGAGAAAAAGTTAAAAATTGAAAATTTTTAAAAAAGTAGAAGGATGCAAGAGGGAAGGTAATGGAGAAAAAAAAAGAGGTTAAAGAGGGGTGAAGAAATGAAAAAAGAGCAAATGAGAGGTGGGTGAGAGTTAAAAACAAATTTTGTTGAAAAAAATAAAAATTTTGGTGAAATTAACAAGGGAAGCCTAGAGAACAAATGGATTTGTCATTTAAAAAATGGGAGAGGAGAGTTATTAAAGGACAGTTAGGTAATGGAAAAGATGGAAGGAAATTTTTTGAGGAAATTTTGTAAATATTGATGAAGATAGGAAGCTGCGATTTCGTGATAAGGCAAGAGGAAAAAACTCTTGTAGGAGTGGGGAAAAAGCCTTTGGATGGGGGGGGAAGTCGTAGGGGTAGTTAAAATAAAAGGGGGGAAGGTACCAGGATAGGGGGATAAAGATAAAAATGTTAAAAGCAGGGGGGAAATGTTTTGGGAGGGGTTTGGGGCAGTTTTTAATAAATGTATGAAGAGAGAAAGGGTACCTAGGGATTGGCAGAGAGCAGAAATTTTTAAAATTTGTATAAAGGAAAGGGGGAAAAAAAGAGAGGAAAAAAATTAAAAGGGATACTTTTGGATATACGGGAAAAGTGTACGGTAGATTATTTAAAAGAATTAAGAGAAGAGAAAATAGGATAGCAGAGAACAAGGGGGTTTTTAGGAAAGGTAAGGGGGGTGGACCAGGTGTTTACAGTGAAACAATAAGTGAACAGTATTTAGATAAGGCTAAAGGGTTTTTTTTTTGGCTTTTTAGGGATTTAGAAAAGGCGAAGCAGGGGGGATGGGGGGGAAATGGGGCAATTTGCAGGTGTATGGTATAGGAGGTAGGTTACTGAAAGCATGAAAAATTTTACGAATATGGGCTCAAGTTAAGTATTGGGAAAAGGGAGTTTAAACCCCCAGAAAAAGTGGGCCTTAGACGGGATGGTTGTCACCGTGGTTGTTTAAAAAATTTATGTTTGGGGGGGTTGTAAAGAAGTAAAGGAAACGGTCGGGCAAAGGGGGAGTTAAAAGAAAAAGAATCACACAAAAAGGGGGTAGTTGTCACAGTCCCTTTTTTGCTGATGAAACTGTGCTCGGGGAGATTCTAAAAAATTGCAGAGTTTGTGGAAAAATTTTGGGGTAGAGTAGAAAAAGAAGAAAATTAAAATGAATACAGAAAGAAAAGGTTATGGGATAACAAAAAATTTAGGTGATGAAAGTTTGGGATATCAGATTGGAAGGAGAGAGCAGGAGGACTGAAGTATTCAATATTTGGGAGTGGATTGTCATTGAATGGGTCTATAAAAAGAGGGGTGAATCAAAATTGTGGGGGGAAAAAGGGGTGAGTGGTGACTTAGGAGTCTGGGAACAAAGAACTTTGTCCTTGGGAGGCAAAGAGGGGAAGTAAAATAAGTTTTACCAACTCTTTTATTGGGTGTGAAGCAGGGTATGAAATTTTTGCGCAAGGAAACGGGGGAGTGGAAGTATGTCGAGGGTAATGTGGGTGTAAATAAATCAGAGAATTCTATTTTTGGAAGTTAGGAGGGGTTGGGGGATTACCAAAACTGTTGTCCGAGGGCGAGGAGGGGTTTTTGAGGGGGTCAGACTGTAAGAGAAGGGAGCAAAACAGAATGATTTAAAGGGGGTGTATCAGTCTGTAGGGGAAGGAAAACGGGGGGGGGTGGGCCTGGGAAAGGTTTGGAGGGAGGGGTAAAGGAGTTTTTTGTGCAAGGGGCTTGGACTTCCGTAGGCATGCGTGAGCAGTTTGATAGGAGTGACTGGAGACAAATTTTTTTAAAAATACTACGTGCTTTTGGGTGTGACAAAGTAACATTTATAAGGGGGTTCAGGAAACCCACCCGGGACTTGAGTCCTGGAGAGGGGAATACTGCCTGCACCTGAAGGAGGGTTTTAATTTTTGCAGTTTAAAAACGTAGTGTAAAGAAACCCCTTTCCCCGGAAAACCCGGATGGGTGACGTTTGGTAAAAGTTTTTTTTTTTTTTTTTTTTTTTTTTTTTTTTTGGGGCCACCCTCCCTTGGTGGGAATCAGCCAAGGGAAAAAAAAAAAAAATAAAATTAAAACACTTTTTTTTGGGTTTATAATCTGGCAGGGTTATTTTCCGCCTCTTTGTCTATTTTAAAAGCATCTGCCACTTCTCTGACCACGCAAACAGTCAATCAAATCTTGCTGGAGTGCCAATGTTCTCATAGAATGAATCGATGGCCTAATTGGGGTCAAAACAAACTTGCTTATGTCCCTTTTTTCCCCCATCTATGCCTTTATGAGATCTTGAAAAAACAAGGGGGCCCCAAAACGGCCCCTGGGGAACAACCGATTCTAAAAATTCCCCACTCTGATTTTCCCTATTATCAAACTGTCTGCACCTATTGTTAAAACCCCCCTACCGGAAAAAATTTCTCCCCATTTCCCAAAGTCTTAAAAATTTTCCCAAATCCTGAAGGGGGTCAAACAAAAACTTACCGAACCCCTATACACTTCAAAATTTTTATTACCAAAAATCTCCTCCTCAATACCTTAGTGAAAAAAATTTTAAGAATTGAAGGCAGAATCCCTTTTTTTAAAACCATCGAGAATGTTGATCAATTTATCTTTTGAAGATGGCTAAAAATTGCCGGGCAAATTAAATTTATTCATAAATTTTTTTCCCCTAAGGAGGTTGGCCCTTGGGCTATATTTGAAACAAGGGGCCCCGTCACCTGCTTTTACAATAGGCATTTCCCTTTTCCATTTTTTCCATTTTTCTTGGGGACACGCCATTTTTTAGTGAAATTTGAAAAATTTACCAAACGTTTGCAAAAGCTCCCTTTACATTCCTTTAGAACCCTTTTATCATTCACAGGGCTGGAGATTTTTTTTGTTTTTAATTTATCCATTTTTCCCAAGGGTATGTTTTTGTGACCCTATCGGTTTTTTTATTATCATCTTTTCGTGAATTTTTTATTTCGGAAGTTGCTAGACTTCCTGGTAAAAACTGAGAGGGAAATAATTTAAAAATTTTACACACTTCCTTTTCACTGTCGGTGAGCGACCCAGTGACTTTTGATGGGCCTACTTGTCCTTAATCTTACGTCTGATACCTGAAAGAATCCTTTTTTGGGTTTAGCTTTGGGTTCCTTGCAATTTTAACCTCATATTTTATTTTTTGCTTTTCTTTTTCCCCCCTTTTTTAAATTTTTCCTTTAACTGAAAACTTTTTTATTTTTCTTACCTACCCCTCTCCTCTTTTGATATGCCTTAATGCCTTTCCTTTGAAACCCCTGAGATCTTCAATCTTTTTTCATCCCCTTTAATCATTTTGTTTGATATGATTCCCCCCGTTTTGGATATTCTGTCTGAGTACAAACTACGCTCTGGAAAATGTCATACAGGGTTCCCCCTTTTTCGTAGTTAATCCTTTTTCCCGGAGTTCTACTATTATCGAAATCTACGTTTTTTTAAACAATTTTCCCCCCTAAAAAAATGTAAATACCAAAACCCCTTTCCCGACTCCCAGAAGATTAAAACAAAAATTTTTTTTTTTTATGAAATATAGATTAGTACATAAAAAATACAAAGGGGAAATATGAATAAACATTTAACAGCATAAACTTACCCTTTTTTGGAGATTCTTCTTAGGATGGGGGACTGGAGGAGAGAGAAATTGTTGTTTTTCAGTTTGGAAGGGGAAACCCCTTCCATCAACACCTCAGGACCAATGCTTTTCTGGGGGTTCTTCTCTTCTCTGTTTCTTAAGCCACTAGGACCACCTTTAACACTGGGGTCCCTTCTCACAAAAAAACTGTGGAAGAGCTCTGTTTTTGGGGGTCTCTTTAACACCCTTTTCCCAAAATGCCCAAGACTTTTCAGTACTGTTAGTTTCCAAAAATGGGTTGCAAAAACCTTTCAGGGAGTTTTCTCCTAAAGCTTTCTATCTTACCCACAAAGCAAAAACTCTTAATTTTTGAAGAAAGCACCTTCTTCCCTCTCTTTCCTCCTCCTCTGCAGCAAATTCGACTGGATCTGTTGCTGTTTCCCGCTGAACTCTTGCAGCTCCTCTGGTGACTCTTTTTTTACCACAGGCTGGCACTAGGAGCTTTTCTTGGGCCATGGTAGCTTAAAACTTCAAACACTAAAAATTTTAAATTTTTAAATATTTCGTAGAGCAGTGAGGGGACCATCGTCACTGTAAACAATGCGATGGCGGGGAGGGAGGCTGCCCCCTCACACCCATTGTACGTGCCCCTACGAACCTATTTGGATCAACCCATGATTTGCGAGCCCATTTTTATTTCGAAAATTTTCCCCGATTTTTAAAATCTATGATTTCCCAGAACAAAAGAAAAAAAGAGGGACCACGTATTGCAACAATCCCACCTACCTAAAACCCCAAAAAGGCTTCCCTTTTAACCCCCAAAAGGGAAAGAAAAAGGGCCAACCAGTTGGGTTATTTTTTTTTGGTTTCCCCCGATTATTAAAAAGGGTTTTTTGATCCTTCCCCAAACTAACATTATAAAACACTAAAAGGATTTGTGGCGAACCAATAAAATTTTTTTTTTTGTTTGGTTTGACCACTTTTCACCCAACTTCAAGAAAACCTCAACCTAAAATTTTCAAAACCCTCTTTTTTCAAAAAAAACCCCCCAAAAACATTTATTTCCTTTAAAAGTTGGGTTCGTCCCCACGGTTTTTAAAACACCCGGAATTTTTATCCCCGAAAGTTTAATCAACCGATTCTGGCAAAAGCTTTCCAAAAAATTTTCCTAAAAAATTAAAAACTTTCAAATTTGCACTCCCCCCCTTTTTTTGATCCTTATTAAAATTTTTCCCAAAAAGAAGGTTGTCTCCTTTCAAGTTGGCCTGTAAAAAAAAATACTTTCCTTTTCCTGAATTAATAAATTTTTTCATCTACTTTTTTCTTAATCCTCTAAATTTTAATTTTAAAATTTGTCTTTTAAAAAATTTTTGCAACCCTTGTTTATTCCTTTTAAAATACCCCCTTTTGTTTAAAAATTGACATTCAAATGGCCCCCCTTTTCCCATCCCTTGATCTTCTTTTTTTAAAAAAAAATTTTTTGTTCCAGTTTCAATGAATGGAATTTGCAAGTTCCTTCAGTATCTGTCCGTCAGCTTTTTACACCAATTGCTTTAGAAACCATTCATTGCCCACCCCCCTTTCTTAGCAAGATGCCCCATATGACGGGGGAAACCCCCTTCCCCTAACTAAATAAAACCCTACCCTTCCTGAATCTTTTTCCCCCAGCACTGTAACAGAAAAGGGGCTTTTTTCCCATTCCTGACATATTACCCCCAAAACCTTTACTATTTTCCCAAAACCCCAGCCCAGTGATGCACACCTCCCCCACCTTTTATTCATATACAGAAGCACAGTCCATATATCTTAGCTTGAGTCACCAACCACAAAAATTTCACTTACCTCTATTACCTGGCACTGAAGACCTCATCCGAAGAACAGAGAAGATTTCCTCCTTCAAAGGGAACACATCCAACCCCTCTGTGAGGCTGTCAGGCCCTATTTCATTTCACCCCTTTCTTGTGGATTTCTGGTTTACAAAAATTTTGCAGGGTTCCTCCACTGACACCACTGCCCTTTCGCTCTGTCCTTATTTTCCCTTTACAGATGGACTGCCTTTATTACAATCACATTTTTCTTTTTTCAGAGCGTTTTTCTATACAAACTTTGACAAAACCCCTAGTTCTCTTCCAGCATTTCCCCCTCTCCACCTAGCTGTTTATAATCCCCCCCACTATTTTCGGCCTTCAGCGCAGCATGCCCTTGTCAGTTTTTAAACTTTATTGAGTATTATATTACTCCATTTTCCTTTTATCAAACTTTTAGCAGTTTCATAAAATTTCCTTTTCTTCACCCAAAAAAGTATGAGAAAATTGTAATTGGGCCCAATTTTATACAAAATTCAAAAAAGGCCCAAAATTTCAAAAATTGGGGCCCATAATAAACAATGCTGTCATACCTACACAAAAAAACATTTTTTGTTTCATTTTTATTCTCCGCCCTTTTATATTACGTTTGCTTTTCCCTATTGAATTTTATTCACAAAAAAAAAAATAAAATTTATTGTTATCAAACTACTGCTTATTGTAAAAAAAAAATAAAAATATAGTGCATTTTTGAAACATATATGCCACCATTGAATTTTATTGGATGTGTGATGTGATTTGTTTTTTCCGAACATCGTCAAAACCGAACACTTCCAGTAATTTGACTCACTTTAAAGCTACTTTTTTTTCTGTTAACCATTCAAAAATCATCTCTATTTCTTAATATATCTCCCATTTTCAAATACTAAAAAAATGAGAACACAACCATAAACTTTTCTTTCAACAAACCCGGGCCGTATCCACCAAGGCGGGGGGGCCCACCAAGGCGGGGGTGGCCCCCCAAAGGCAGGGGGGGCCCCCCAAAGGGCAGGGGGGGGCCCACAGGAAAGGGGGGCCCAAAAAGAAAAACGAAATTTTTCCCTTTTTAAATTTTTTAATTTATACAGGAAGGGGTTACTACCCCTTGCCCGGGCTTTTTAGTCTCCCTTACAACACACAGGTTTAAAGAGGAAAATTCTGTTCCACTTCCCAGGGAGACAAGAGGAAATAAACAAGAACAAGAACTAAAATAAAATAGCAAAAACCCCCAGAGGGGGTTGTGATAATGTTTTGACATGTATGTTATGTGACCTAAGGTAAGAAGAATTGGGAAGACACCAAAAAATCTTCATTTATGAGACAGAAAAAAGACACCAGCAATCCACCATCATGTAAAAAAATTACAGGTTTTCCAATTTTACACCACTTTGGCAGGACAGTATACCCCCCGGGGGCAGTTTTTGCTCCCAAAACCTACACCAAGAGAATACCCCAAAAAACCCAAACCCAAAATACACTGCAAATTTCGTTTAAAAAAACCAAAACACAGTCCCAGTTTTTTCTCTCAGTACATAGGCGTGGTTTTTTCTTTATAAAGAAATTTAAATCTTAAACGAGTCAAAAAAAATTTCGGGGCCACAAATAAGCGAAAAACCAACGTCAAAGACCTGGGAGTGACATGTCGGAGGATCCACCTTCAAGGACATAACATTGTATCAATCCCTCTGCAGAAAATGACAGGATGGATAATGAGAACCCAAAAATAGGAGGCCAAGCCCATGAGACATCTTCAGGGCAATGTTCATCTAGGCTGGGGTATTTCTGCACCTAAAAAGCACCTTTCAAAAGGGAGGTGAAATTGCCGACCTAGAAAATTTCAAGAACTTTCACGGGCCCGTAACGAGATAAAACACCCCAATTACTGGGGGCTTAGTTCCAAAACCTTATTCCCGGAACGCAGGAAAGGGGGTAAAACATGATTATAACACCTGGAAAAACCTTTTGGGACTAATACCGAACTTTCCATGAAAATCACTCACTACGAAAGCAAAAGACTTGGCAACATGCAACTCCCCCCCCTGAAAAAAAAGGGGGGGTTCACTAGCACGTTAAGAGACCAAAAAATAATGTCAGGGGGCCCCCGACTGTTCAACTGCCCCCACACACATAAGGGGGATTACCAACAACCCTGGCTTCTCAAAACTGGGACTGGACAAGCACCTAAAACAGTTCCGATCAGCCGGGGTGGGCTCGTAATTGGTTTTCCCTGCAGCCAGCACAACAGCCTGTTGATCAGGCTCTATTCCACCCGGAGGCCTGGCACAGACCGGGCCGCAGGGGGGTTGACCCCCGAAATCCCCTTCCCGGGAAAAATCCAGGGAAAATGGCCACTCAACCCCTTCTTTCATAAAGGGCCACCAGTTATCTCCTTCAAGACTGGGAACCACTAGAATTTTTGGGGATATTATAGGACCAACACTTTTTTCTAAGCCCCAATTACGTATCATGGGGCTGACAGTGAATGATTAAAAGTGAAAATTGTATTTAGGGAAAAATGTGAAATAAAAAAATTATTTTCTTGCTCGGGATGGTGTTGGAATTGTGGAATATTGTACTATAGACTCGTTTTTATTGCAGAAGTATTTTTGAAGACTACCAGGGTTTTGGTCTTTCCAGACACTTTTTCTTCAGTACTTTAAGAAGCACCAGTGTGTCTTGAACAAAACTGCAGGTTTGTCCTTTCCAAAACAAACTCATATTCAAGAACACGTTTGTCTTAACAACAAAGCAGGGTTTTGGGCTTGCCCGAAAAAGTATTTCATAAATTCAAGAAACACCAGTGGTCTTGAACAACAACGCAGGGTTGTGCCCCTTTCCAGACACTATAAACTTTAGTACTCAAAAAGGGAA
>NW_026509466.1:0-14651 GCF_026875155.1 Cherax quadricarinatus
CCCAAATTTTGCCCCTTTTCTAATACGGGCATTTTTAAAACTATTCCAACCCTCTTCAACCCCCCCCTTCCCCCATCACTACTCATATTTGCACTAGCCCACCTTTCTGCCAATAGTTGCTTATATCTCACCCTAACTTCCTCCACCCTTAGTTTATACACTTTCACCTCTCTCTTACTTGTTGCCATTTTCCTTTTGTCCCATCTACCTCTTACTCTAACTGTAGCTACAGCTAAATAATGATCCAATATATCAGTTGCCCTTCTATAAACATGTACATCCTGGAGCCTACCCATCAACCTTTTATCCACCAATACATAATCTTACAAACTACTTTCATTATGTGCTACATCATACCTTGTATACTTATTCTCTTTTTCATAAAATATGTATTACTTATTACCAAACCTCTTTCTACACATAGCTCATAGCTCAATTAAAGGCTCCCCATTTTCATTTACCACTGGCACCCCAAATTTACCTACTGCTCCCTCCACAACATTTGTACCCACTTTAGCATTGAAATCCCCAACCACCATTACTCTCACACTTGGTTCAAAACTCCCCACACACTCACTCAACATTTCCCAAAATCTCTCTCTCTCTCTCTCTCTCTCTTCTCTCTTTTCTCTTTTCTCTCTTTCTTCTCTCTCTCTTTCTCTCTTTCTCTTTCTTTCTCTTTCTCTCTCTCTCTTTCTTTCTTTCTTTCTTTTTTTTTACACAGGGTTTGACAAGGTTAAGGATCCCTAGCTTTATTGACAAGCTATTTACAGGTTAAGGATTCCTAACTTTATTGGCAAGCTAAGAGCTGTTACCTACATCAGCATTTTTATTGTTATGAGACATACAAGTAGGGAACAGGATGAAGTTGGAGCCATCTGTGGGCCAGCATTTTCATTTGATCAACTGACTTTATCTCGTTGACATCATTATGCTGTACGAATGTGTTCCATACTCGAGTCATCCTGGGTATGTATGATCTCAGATGGAGTGATGTTCTGGAGAAGGGTACAGCCAGAGTGAAGTTGCTGCTTTCTGCCCGTCTTGTGGCATAAAAGCTTGTTTCACGCTGTCCTCGAAGTGGATCCAAGTGTGGTATTTTGACAATATTGGCCTTGTACATAACAGTAAGGCCACCCACATCCCTCCTGTGTTGAAGGCTCTGCTGAAATGACAGATCTATGCAGGATGGGTCCAGGCGAGAGATGAGACGTCTTGCTCTGTTCTCTACTCTGTCAAGCAGTCGCAGATGAGAGGGGGGCAGGCAAACCAAGAAAGTGGAGCATACTCAAGGTGTGAGCGTACTTGCGCCTCGTACAGGATCTTGCAACCCCTACTGTCAAGCAGATGCGAGATACGGCGAAGTGCTGTAAGCTTCCTGGCTGCCTTGTTTGCAAGATTCACAACATGGTCCTTCATGGTTAGTTTTGGAGTCAAATTTCACCCCAAGGATATCAACTTCTCCAGGTGCCAACACCCTCCCATTCATCCTTACTACTGCACCAGCATTACCATCATGGTGCCTAGAGACGATCATCATTTGCGTTTTCTCAGGTGCAAATGTTACTTGCCATCTATTTCCCCAAGCTGATATAGCTCTCAGCTGGTGATTGATGTAGCTTAGAGCAGCTGGCATTTCTTCTCTTGGATAAGTGAATGTCAGTGTACAGTCATCTGCATATGCATGTGATTCTGGGATGAGATGAAGAAGGTCGTTGAAGTAGACATTCCATAACAGTGGACCCAGCACGCTACCTTGTGGAACACTTGCCCCAATAGGATGTCTTGCTGATTCCATTCCATTGAGAACTACACTTAGAGATCTACCATGAAGGTAATCACTGAGGAGACATAGCGTAGAGCCTGCAATTCCCAGTGCTTGAAGTTTTGCTAAGAGGCCCTGGTGCCACACCCGGTCGAAAGCGCCAGCAATGTCCAGTGCTACCACACAGCTGACTTTCGATTCATCCAGTGACTGGTGCCACTTAGTGGAGAGGTTTAACAACAGATCAGCAGCAGAGTAACCTTTCCTGAAGCCATATTGGCGATCACAAAGTAGTGAGTGGTAGTCAAAAAACTCATTTTGTCTTGAGATTATTGTCTCGAGGATCTTACCAGTGATTGACAGGAGTGACACTGGTCTGTAGTTGCTGATTTCTGCTCTGCTCTTCTTTTGTGAACAGGGACTACATTTGCCTCTTCCATAGAGAGGGCCATTTACACTGTACTAGGCAGTGCTGAAAGATGCGAGTTAGAGGTGCTGCTAGCTGGTCTGCACATCTTCTCAACAATCTTGGGCTCAACTTGTCTGGGCCCACAGCATTTTCTTGGTCAAGCGATTTAAGAAGGAAATGCACCTCCTCCTGCCTTATTGTCACCACTGACAGTTTTGACACAGTTCTTGCAGCTAGCCAAGGAGGGTCCCTTGCTGGATCAGGAACTTGCATTTTGGTAGCAAAGTGTTCAGCAAAGAGGTCCGCCTTCTCTTGATACTAGTAGAGGTGGTCCCATCCTGTCGATTTAGAGGTGGAATGAGCTCATCAGGCAGATAACCTTGTCTGTCCTTGACCAGGGACCACCAGGTTTTGGAGCCTACCCTACCTGATGCTAGCTTTCTTTTAGTGTCCACCTCCCATTTAGCAATGGCCCACTTTTGAACATCACCTATATGCCTACAGGCTTGCATGTGCAAGTTCCTGTTATAGGTGGTAGGATGTCTCTTATACCTTCGCCATGCTTTGTACTTAGCAGTAGCAGCCTCTCTACAACGAAAGCCAAACCAAGGCTGATCTGTAGGCTTTGTCACATATTGCCGGTGAGGAATGTGTTCTTGTTGTAGATTAAGGATGTGTCCAGTGAAGGCTTTCACTTGGTTGTCAACATCCCCTTGGAGAAGAGCATTCCAATCGGTGGTGGCGAGCTCAGAGCGAAGGGCTGGCCAATTACCTCTTTCCCATAGCCAGGTTGTGCGTGTGGACTCCTCACCTCGTTCTGTTGGGATCTTAAGTGTCGTAAAAACAGCCTTATGGTCAGACGATCCAACGTAGCCGAGGGGTTGACAAGTGACTATGCCTTCTGCCAGATCACTCACTACTGGGTCAAGGGAGGAGCCAGAGATATGAGTAGGGAAATCAACAAAGTTTCTCATGTCAAACACTGCAAGAAGGTCATCAAAGTCCCTCTGTATAAGGTGCTGGTTGAGGTCACCAACAATTATAATATGTTGACAGTTGTGTTGTAGCAGAAGGGAGTCAATATTTTCCATTAGGAAGTTGATGGGGTCTGCATGTTGCCACTGAGGTCTGTACATTGCACATGCTAGTACAGAGGTACTAGTGTTTATACAGAGCTTGAAGAACATCATTTCAAGATGTGTAGGGGTGGCAACATCAATGTGCTGGGCATGATCACTTTTAGAGAAGCACACAGCAACACCTCCTCCTTGCCCTTGCCTGTCTCTTCTCATCCATGAGGTGTAGCCAGCAATTCTTGCAAAATTTTCTGGAGTCCTGTCATCCAAAAATGCTTCAACAACAGCTATCATGTCGGGACGTCGAGTGTTCACAAAACTATGTGTGAGCTCTTCAACATTAGTAATGAAACCTCTAATGTTGGCCGACAGGATGCTGATAGACTGGCTCCTCATGATGAAGTGGTCAGCTTGAGGTGGTGGGGGTGTAGGGAATGTAAGGTGCCTGCCCTTGAGAGAGGTAGGGTACTGAGGCAGCTGCTGGGATGTAGGTCTGTGGTCTTGTATAAGGCACAATACCACCTGCTGGGCTGGGATAGGAGTAGCTAAGTGGGTGACGTGTGAGTTTGTTCACCAATTCAGAGATCCTGCTGGTTTGTTCTGAGAACAGGTCTCTAAACAGGTGGCCCTGTCTGTCAAGTTCCTTTTTCTTCCGACACTGGTCCTCCTGATGTCCTTTCTTGTAGCAGTAATTACACCTGGTATCTCGCAGGCAGTTGTAGGCAGTGTGCCCCTTCCGTGACAGCGAGAGCACAGCCTAGGTGCCTGGGAGGGTGGACTAGGATTTGTTGCACCTCCTGTGTTTTGCAGATTTGTCCTCAGATTCTGCCACTGGAAATGTGTTAGTGGAGGGTGAGACGGCTGTAGATGTCTTCCTCCTCCACGTCCTCTTCCACGTCCTCTGCCCCATCCTCTACCAGTTCTGACAGATGTCCCTGCTGTTCGTACTTTGGCGCAGTAGGTGTTCAGGTGCAGTGATAGTTCCCTGATCATTAACTGCACCAATCTCTGGTGGAGAAACTCCTGGCTCAGAACTTGCTGATGAAACACTGTTACCGGCTTCTGGAATAGTGTCGGCAGGTGTGCTGACAGGTGTAGGATCAGAGATGGTATGTGCACTGTCAAGTGGACTGGCAGTGGCTGAAGCAGAGATGTCAGGTGTAGGAGAATTAACAGATCCAAGGCTTCCCTTGTTGCTGGGAAGAGGATTTGTTCCCTCTGTGGTGGTCAGAGGAATTGTGTTAGAATTCCCAAAGGTAGTGTTTTGAACTCTGTCAGTCTGTGGGACCTTAGCGATGACAGAATTCCACCAGTTATTTACCCCTGAGTTAAGCTCAGTGTGGGACTTCCAGTCTTTTGACAATAGTGTCACCATCAGCTGAGCAGCTTACGTCACTTGATGTAGGCTTGCACTGGCCTTCTACAATAGCTTGTAGGTTAATGATTTGAGGAGCTCATGAAATGCTTCCCTGTGATGGATTATCTTAGCTGCAACTTTACAACACAGCCCAAGAGGGCAGTCTTGATCTTTGGACAGGAGTCCCTGAGGTAGGACTTCTGAACCTTCCTCCTGTAGCTCCAGGCTTGTATCCACATATACCACAGGATTATGGATATCCTTTAGTTTTCTGAAATTTTCAACCTGGCTGCAACAAAATTCTTCTGGAATGCAATCTGTGTGGCAGTAGTTGGAACAAGTAGGCTCCTTACACCTAAGAAGAATTTTGTCCCGTGTAGTATACCTACAAACACTGCAGTAACTACTGGGACAATAGCCAGATAGCGTAGATATTCTTGCTATTTTGCGGTGTGAAGTCATCCCAGAGGAGGCTTGTAGGTTTGCAATGAAGTTCACAGGAGAGAGAGGGTGGGTGGTGGTATCGTGGGTGGGGTGGAGTATCGTGGGTGGGGGTGTTTATAGCGGGATTGGTAGTGATGGCGGCAGTGGGCCACGAGCTGGAAGTGTTGCCTTCTCACTATCACTTAATAAACACTGTTTATCCTATCCACTTTTCCACTAGAGGAAGATGTTACACAAATCACTATGTTGCATTGTACCAGTCACGTTGTTATAAAGCACCAGATGCTAGTACATAGCACAAAAACATATATAATATTAGATAATATTAGATGCTCACTCTGAAGGCAATAGTGACGTCACTCCTAAGGCCTGCCGCTGTCCCCTCACTCACACCATGTCTTCACCATACCACACTTAAATATCACTGATATTGCTTATATTCACTTCAGTGGAGGAGTTGGCTTACTTGTACTAATGTGTTGTAGTTAGTTCTTCGTCACTGAACAGTTTTTATCCTCACCAACCCTCGTATTTAAGTAATATTAAGAAAGTTTGTGGAGCACACTGTGACACGTCTTCACCCCCCCCCCCTCTCTCCTCTCTCTCTCCTCTCTCCTCTCTCTCTCTCTCTCTCGTCTCCTCTCTCTCTCTCTCTCTCTCTCTCTCTCTCTCTCTCTCTCTCTCTCTCCTCTCTCTCTCTCTCTCCCATCTCTCTCTCTCTCTCTCTCTCTCCTCTCTCTCCTCTTCTCTCTCTCTTCTCTCTCATCTTCCTTCTCTCTTCTCTCTCTCTCTCTTCTCTTCTCTCCTCTCTCTTCTCTCTCTCTTCTCTCTCTCTTCTCTCTCTCTTTCTCTCTCCTGCTTCTTCTTCTCCTCTCTTCCTCCCTCTTTTTCTCCTCTATCCTCTATCTATTCATTTTCTTCTCTCTTTTCCTCCATACTCTTCTCTCTCAACTTTCTACTCTCTTTTTCTCTTCTCTCATTAAATCCCCTCTCTATACCCATTTTTTCTCCACCCTAATACCCACACTTTGGTTAATTCATTTTATCTTTAGCACATCACTTCCCTTCAAACATCCACTACTCTTTTCTCTACTCTATTGACAACTCCTACCATACATCCCATTTTGACGTTTCTCTCCTCAGACGGCTTAACATGTCTGCCCATCCTGGTTTTGTTGACTTTTAACATGCCGAGAGACTATCCACTTCCGGATATAAACGAATACATCCACAATACTTTATACATTCACAACATCAATCACATTGAATAATTCACTTTAAGAACTTTTCTTCTCTTTCTTTATTAGTACTATTCGGCAACATAGGTTCTAGCTACATAAGTTCAGGCATAAGCTTAGACTTTTTAACTCGCCTCGACCCTTATTCCATTTTGAGGTGGTAAGGACCTCAGCTGGTAAGCATAAATCAGAAACACTACATGATGTGACTAAGTGTAGTTAGGTACAAGCACATATGAACATCTAGCATCTTTATTGCGAAACAATTCCCACCATGCTCATCTTAACATTCGACAGCGATTGATGACCCTTGCAGCAAGGACTTGACGGTAAGTCAGTGTCGCTCCTTTTTTGAGGTGGTAGTCAGGCCTGGAGACCAGCTCTGCCATAGTCTGAAACAATATCTATTGTGACTAGTGTAATAGAATAGCAAGACAACTGAATCGTTGCATGTTTATGAGAAAAAAAGACACCAGCCATCCTACATCGTGTAAACAATTCGCAGCCTAGAAATTGGTCGACCGCTGTTGCGTCAAGGTTACAGTCAAGTCCAGATGTTGTTCTTTCTTTTAGAGGTATGCAGAGACACTGTGAACCAGCTTGGCCTGATGGTCATACTTTTATTTTTATACGTATTATTATTATTATTTATTAGTGCGAACGTATTCTTATAATAATTTTTTTATTTATTTTTTTTTTTAACAAGTCGGTCGTCTCCCACCGAGGCAGGGTGACCCAAAAAAGAAAGAAAATCCCCAAAAAGAAAATACTTTCATCATTCAACACTTTCACCACACTCACACATTATCACTGCTTTTGCAGAGGTGCTCAGAATACAATAGTTTAAAAGCATATACGTATAAAGATACACAACATATCCCTCCAAACTGCCAATATTATTCTAGGTAGTAGGTTGGTAGACAGCAACCGCCCAGGGAGGTACTACCGTCCTGCCAAGTGAGTGTAAAACGAAAGCCTGTAATTGTTTTACATGATGGTAGGATTGCTGGTGTCCTTTTTTCTGTTTCATAAACATGCAAGATTTCAGGTATGTCTTGCTACTTCTACTTACACTTAGGTCATATTACACATGCATGTACGTACAAGCATATATATACATACCTCTCTGGGTTTTCTTCTATTTTCTTTCTAGTTTTGTCCTTGTCTATTTCCTCTTATATCCATGGGGAAATGGAACAGAATTCTTCCTCCGTAAGCCATGCTTGTCGTAAGAGGCGACTAAAATGCCGGGAGCAAGGGGCTAGTAACCGCTTCTCCTGTATATATTACTAAATGTGAAAGGAGAAACTTTTGTTTTTCCTTTTGGGCCACCCTGCCTCGGTGGGATACAGCCAGTGTGTTGAAAGAAGAAAGAACATATATTATTATGTAATTGTTATATTATACGTATTATTATTATTTATTATAATAATACTCTTGCTTACCCTTTGGAATTTTTATTCACAAAAAAAAAAAAAATAGAAGATTTACTGTTATGCAGACTACTGCATTATTGTAATATTTATATAAATAATGTCAACCCATTCATGACTGCGTATTGGAATAGCCAGTCAGATAGGTATTGGACAGTGACATCATTTGTTTACTCTTGAACATCACCAAAAAATCGAACATTTCTGCTGATTTGAGCTCAGTTTCAAGGTACTTTTCGTCATGAAGCCAATCAAAATCATATCTATTTCTGTAGTATATCTTCCATTCTATCAAATGAGACCAAAAAAATGAGAATACAACCATAAAAACCATACATAAGAACATAAAGAAGGAACACTGCAACAGGCCTACTGGCCTATGCAAGGCAGGTCCAATTCTCCCACCAGCTTAAGCCAACGCCCTGACCTAGTGAGGCCAGACACGTCACTTAAGGAGGAGCACGGCAACCGACCTAGTAGCACAAGCTAATCAGGTCCAACTCGCACCCACCCACGCCCATTTGTATTTATCCAACCTATTTTTAAAACTACACAATGTCTTAGCTTCTGTGATGGCACTCGGGAGTTTGTTCCACTCATCCACAACTCTATTACCAAACCAGTGCTTTCCTGTGTCCTTCCTGAATCTGAATTTTTCCAATTAAAACCATTGCTGCGAGTCCTGTCTATGCTAGATATTTTAGCATGTTATTTACATCCCCTTTATTAATTCCTGTTTTTCCATTTATACACCTCAATCATATCCCCCCCCTAAGTCTATGCCTTTCTAGAGAGTGCAGATTCAAGGCCCTCATAGGCCTTGAATCTGCACTTCCCTCATAGGGAAGATTTCTGATACATGGGATCAACTTTAGCATCCTCCTCTGTACGTTTTCCAGTGCATTTATAACCATTCTGTAATACGGTGACCAGAACTGAGCAGCAAAATCTAAATGAGGCCCAACCAAGGATACATAGAGTTGAAGAACAACCTGAGGACTTCTATTATTTATACTTCTAGATATGAAGCCAAGGATTCTGTTAGCTTTATTGCGAACACTAATGCACTGTTGTCTTGGTTTTAGATTACTGCTAACCAGAACTCCTAAATCCTTTTCGCAATCAGTAGTATTAAGATCTACATTATTTAGTTTATATGTGGCATGGTTATTTTCCTGTCCAACATTTAGAACTTTGCATTTGTCTATATTAAACTGCATCTGCCACTTCTCTGACCATTGCATCAGTCTATTCAAATCATCCTGGAGTGCTCTAGTGTCCTCATTAGAATGAATTGGCTGGCCTATTTTGATATCATCAGCCAATTTGCTTATGTCACTATTTATTACCTCATCTATGTCGTTTATGTAAATTGTGAACAACAACAATGGCCCCAACACTGACCCCTGCAGAACACCGCTTGTAACGTGCCCCCATTCTGATTTCTCCCCATTTATGCAAACTCTCTACTGCCTATTTTTCAGCCATGCCTCTACCCAGGAAAAAATTTCTCCTCCTGTTCCCTGTGCCTTAAGTTTCCTCACTAGCCTCTGATGTGGAACTCTGTCGAAAGCCTTACTGAAGTCCATATACACAATATCATATTCATTACCATGATCTAGCTCCTCAAACACCTTAGTGAAAAAAGTTGGTAAATTCGTAGGACAGGAACGCCCCTTTGTAAAACTGTGTTGAGATTCATTAATCAATTTATGCCTATCAAGATGGCTACGAATTGCTTCGGCAATTATTGATTCCATAAATTTTCCCACTGTGGAGGTAAGGCTTATTGGTCTATAGTTCGAAGCTAAGGACCTGTCACCTGCCTTGTAAATAGGTATTACAGTTGCCATTTTCCACTTATCATGCACTATGCCAGTTTGTAGTGATATGTTGAAAAGATTAGCCAAAGGTATGCTAAGTTCCTCTTTACATTTTTTTAATGCCCTTGCAAACAGTTCATCAGGGCCTGGGGATTTATTATTAGGTTTAATCTCTCTATTTGTCTGAGAACCATGTCACTAGTTACCGCAATCATGCATAATTTATTATCGTCCTATTGTACTCAATCTGTTATTTCAGGAATTTTGCTAGTATTTTCCTGGGTAAAAACTGAGAGGAAGTAAGTATTGAAAATTTCACACACATCCTTATCACTGTCAGTGATCTGACCTGAGTTGCTCTTAAGTGGGCTTGTCTTGTCCCTAATCTTCTTGACTAATACTTCTTGATGTGAAGCCAAGGATTCTGTTAGCTTTATTGTGAACACTTATGCATTGTTGCCTTGGTTTCAAATTAATGCTAACCAGAACTCCTAAATCCTTCTTGCAATCGAGAATCAATTTCTTTCAATTTTGGTGTACGTTAAGAAGCATCTTTCCATCATACATTGCCCAAGTTTCAATGAGATAGTCCAACAAACAACTGAGATTCAGTTCCTTAGATCAAGAGCAAGAGCCTTTCACCAGCGTCATGGAACCTTCCTTGAGGCCCGCTTACAACTTGAAATTTCACTCGCATCTGGAAGCAAAAAATCGACCGAACTGCTCATATCTTGGAAAAACTCCCATGGTGGGGCACTCATAAGTAGAGGTTCCACTTCATTTATGGGTGGAGTTGTAAGAGAAGTGAATGCTCGGGTGTTAGCAAGAGGTGTGGGGTTAAAGGATATAGAATCTAATACAAAGTGGGAGTTGTTACAGTTGCTCTTTGCTGATGACACTGTGCTTTTGGGAGATTCTGAAGAGAAGTTGCAGAGATTGGTTGATGAGTTTGGTAAGTTATGTAAAAGAAGGAACTTTGGTAAGTTATGTAAAAGAAGGAACTTAACCCTTTCACTGTTGGTGCCGTAGTACTATTACGAGCCAGTGTTGGTGCCATAGTACCACGCCAAAATTCTAGCGGCTTCAAATCTAGCAGAAGAAAGCTGGTAGGCCTACATGTGAGAGAATGGGTCTGTGTAGTCAGTGCGTACTTTAAAAAAAAAAAATCGGGGAACTAGTGGTACATTGTGGGAATGCCATTGCAATAGTCCTTGTTCAGCATGCTAGCAGTAAGGAATATTCTGTCTACCCCGGTGAATTTGGAACTCTTCTCTTCCAAAGTGATAGTTCTAACACAGATGGAAGTGTCAGTGAAGATGAATTTCATGGTTTTGAGGAGTTTGTGACCGAAAGCAATGCCCAGGATACAGTTGCGGCTCATGTATAGCAACTGCAGCACCCCCTATTGTCACTTGATATTATCGATGACATTCAATATAATGAGTCCTTTTCTTTCTTTAATTCTTTCTTTATACTTGTACATTATATAATCCTTAAGCTTAATGTCAGTAGCCATCCCCTAGTACATGAAAAAATTACAAAAATCCTTGTATGGAACTCTGCACTTCACAGTTCCAGTGACTCAGTGTTTGGCTGTTGTGCGCATGCGCACATGTCTGAGATAAGATGCTGCACACTAGATAGAGAGAGCACTGTCACTGATGCAGTGCTGACCCTGTTGTGCAAGTGTAAGGCAGTGTTTCTTTTTGACTCGGTGACGTGTGTTGTGCTTAAAAACCATGTACCATATTCTTGAATGTGATAAAGTTTAGAATTAGATGATTATCATGCTTCCAGCTATTTTATTTTATATGCTTGTTTCGTTTTACACAATATTAAAACAATGGCTAAAAATTTTCTGAAGCAGCAGCACCACTGATTTTAGCTATGAGCCACCACTGCCAGGATACCAGATACAGATAGTAAAAAGGGAAGGCAGCTTGGGTGGTGGGGAAGACGGTGTGTAAGAAAGTTTATTCAGTTATACACGAATACAGTTACATAGGTTATCATACGTAGCAGCATGTGTAGAGAACCTAGATGACCCAAAAAGTCAGAGTGACTTATTTCCAGCATGGGTCGTGAGCAAAGACAGTGTGGGTGTGGGGAAGGCAGTGTGGGTGGTGGGGAAGACAGTGTGGGTTTGTGTAAACCAGCTTTGTAAAACAATATAATGTTTGTGCGGTTATTGTGTTGCATATGAGTGGAGGTCTGGTCACAGACCGGGCCGTGGGGGCATTGACCCCCGGAACTCTCTCCAGGTAAACTCCAGGTAATATTTTACAGTATATATTATGCATTATATTGGTCTCACAGGCCACAAATGTTAGTTGAAAAAATAAAATATTAGAAACGAAAAGAAAAAATAGAATAAAACTAAAAGTAATATTACCGAGTGAGCGGCAGCCGCAGATGTTGCCATAAGCTGTTCACATTGTCAACTTTACACTTCTATATCTCGGTAAGTACTGATTTTCAAAGTTTTTTTTTAACAATCAGAAAAATATTCTTAAGATTTTGGTAAGAAAAAAAATTATTATTATTATTATTTTTTTTTTTTTTTTTTTTTTTTTTTTTTTTTTTGTTTTTTTTTTTTTTTTTAATATTTTCAACACACAGTAGGTTTGTGATCAGAGGTCTCGACAGTGAAAGGGTTAAAAGTGAATAAAAGGAAAGAGTAAGGTGATGTGGATAACAAAAAAATTAGGTTACAGAAGATTGGATATCAGATTGGAGGGAGAGAGTATGGAGGAGGTGAATGTATTCAGATATTTGGGAGTGGACGTGTCAGCAGATGGGTCTGTGAAAGATAGGTGGCAGTGATATGACAGATAATTGATATAATAAGAGATATAACTACCCTTTGCTTTTATAAACATTGCTACACGCTTTGGCATAGAATCGACCATATTTTGGCAAGTTCTTTGTCATCGTACCAGGTTTAAATAACAGCAGCAATTAGCTTCTCCACAGTGGAACAGTACTGTTTTGCAATCCTGTGTTTCATTATTGCCCATAGATTTTCGATTCGGTTGAGGTCAGGAGAGTTTCAGGCCAGTTTAGAATGCTTAGCCCACTCTCTTCGAAGAATGTCGACATTTTTCTGGAAGTGTGGTATGGAGCAAGATCCTGCTGGAAAATGCCTTCTCCACCAGGAAAGTCTCTATCTACAATGGGAGGCAAATGAGTTGCCATGATTGCATTGTATTTATTACTGTTCATTCCTTCAACAATAACAAGCCGTCCAGTAAATCTACCCCAAACATCTTGGTGGATATTGTGGCGCTTGTTGATTGTGTCCATTCCAAAGAGATTCGCCTTTGCTCCATCTCTCTACCACTGATCTGTACCAATGTACTTCAAGATGTACCTCCTCTGAAAATATAACTTTTCTCCATTCATCTGTTGTCCATCCCTTATGATCGAGTGTCTACAGCAGCTGTTTTTTCTTCACAGCAGCAGTCTATAATTGTTTCTTTACCAGCTTTCTGGCAGTTCTTCCAACTTCACTGGGCCTTCAACACATTTATGCCAGTTGAAGCCAAATCTCTCTGTAGATTTTTTGATGGTTTTCTTGGGATCCTTCACACTGTTTTTCATGATAATCTTGTCACTTTGAGGTGTTGTCTTGCATTTATTCCATCTCTTCCTCAATGCAGCTCTCCAGAATCACCAGTGTCATCAGCTCTATTCAGACTCTGACCAACAACTGACTTTGCTTGGCTCAGATTTTCAGCAATCTGTCTGATACTCAAATCAGCATGTTTTCTAAGAGCTGCAATGCTTGCATGCTTCCTGAGTGTGACATCCATCATGAATTTCAGCAGTAATCATGAATTGAAGAGAAGAATTTGGGAAAACCACATTCACTCATGGAGCAAGCTTGCAAGGATAGCATTACAAAACAACAGTTGTTTTGGCACTGATGAGAGTCACAGGGTAACATCACAGCTGGATGTTTGCTAGAAGTTGTACAAACTCTTCTAAAAAGAAAAGAACCCAAACACCATTAATTAAGCTAGACACTAAGACAAATTATGAGATAATCACATAATTTACTCCTTTCCCCAAATTAATTTGTGCACTACTGTACATTAGCAGTGCTTACATTTGTGTGATAATTTGTGAGACAAGAATGCTTATTAGTTTTTTGGATTGTAACTTGTTTAAATTTTCTTCTTCAGGAAATGACACACGTGTTTGAGAAGGCACAGGAAGCAGAATCTAAGAGGCTAATCTTCTTCAAAGACATGCTTTTTGCCACACACAAATGTCTTAACAATCAAAGACCCAAGGGTAAATGTGATAGTAAATAATGAAAAAATGCTTTTTGTTAACATGTAAATTAGGGTTGATATACAGTAAGTATTTTTTGTTTACTAATGCAAAGTTTTGTTTACAGTGGTTTTTTTTTAAACCGGGTGTAATTTTTTTTTCCCAGGTGTAAGTGGTTTTTTTTACCAGGGGTAATATTTTTGTTTACTAGGCAAAAATGATTTTTGTTAAAACTGTTACAAATAACCTCACTGTTCACAAAATTTTTAATTTAATTCTATTAAAATTGATTGTTCATCTCTTGAGTTATTATTTTTATAACTGGGGAAAGTATATGCCGAACAGTGAATTGAGATACAAAGGATGCAGGGTTTAAAATTTTAAATTTTCTGGTACAGCCTCATCTCATTATTTTTTTTGCTTGCTTTTTTTTTCATTAACTTCCTGTTTTTTCAAAGGTTTGGTTTTCTCGCATCATACAGCAAAAGCATTTTATTGTTGCTTTTTCTCAAATATTTTTCAGTAATTTTTTCCCGCAAAAAACCCTTTTTGCCCTTACTTTTTTTAATGTTAGTATGAACAAGTTTTAAAATGTCCATTATTTTTCAAAAATGGGTTCCGTCCCAAAATTATGAGTTACAAAAATGGGTGAAAGCATTGGTTATGTCATCTTTGAAAGCAAATTTGAGTCTAAGGAATGGGTGTTGTTGAGATTTGGGGACCGGAAATATAGGAAAGGAAAAACAGGAGATTCACGGAGAGAGAGTTTGGGGGAGAAAAAAGCCATTTAGCATCTGTTAGGCAAGGGTTTTTGAAATTTGGAAGGGTAGC
>NW_026509467.1:0-58037 GCF_026875155.1 Cherax quadricarinatus
CATCGAGGCAAAATTTTTGCGTAAAAGCAAGGGTATTGGATTGTACTTATGTGATGCCGACTGATGGGGGGGTCCACTGTATATATATATAATATATATATATATATATATATATATATATATATATATATATATTATATATAAAATATAATATATAAATACACAAATGTACAGTCACTGAACATGTTCCTAAAGTTCTGCAGCTTGTGGAATTCTTTGAAACAAGTTTTCATACACAATGGTGTTTTTACACTCCTCACACATAAAACAAGTGTGTCTGAATTTTTGTGGGTGTTTTCTTTTTATGCGCACAGACAAAACACCTCGTCTGGCAGTTTTCTTCATAGTAGCAGCAGACAGTTGTGTTAGGTAGTTATCCTAAACACAACTGTCGGTTTCTATAATATATATACTATATAATAGTCACTGACACTTTCATAAAAACGCTATTATCTTCAGCAAGCTTGTGTGTATGAGTGGGGACTTCTAAATGTGCTGAGTCAGGGTCTGGCAGCTGTCAAAATGCATTGTATCATTACTCATTCCCCCTACACCGCCTGTCAAAACAATAGGTCTGATTCTCGCTTCCCATCCTCCTCCTACCTAATTACCTTCTTTTTCCATCTTTCATTTTCTCTTTCATTCTCCTTCATTCCACCCCATTCTCCTTCATTCTCATTCAATTCTCCTTCATTCTTTGTTATCCTTCAATCTCTCTCTTTCTTCTGGTATCCTGGGCATTGCTTTCAGTCACAAACTCCTCAAAAATCATGAAATTGATCTTCACTGTGTTAAGAGCCATCCCCTTGGGAAGGAAGAATCCCAGATTTGCGGGGGAGTCACATTTTTTCTTTATCACTAGGCATGCTGAACAAAGACTACTAAAAGGGCTTTCCACAATGTACCATTAGCAACCCCGATTTTTTTTTATATGGCGCACACTGACGATGGAGACCCCTATTCTCTCACAATGTGGGCCCTACCAGTCTTTCTCCTGGTTGCTTTGAAGCCATTAGAATTTTGGGGCGTATTAACCCATGAGGGTCGACAGGCCCTCTCCGAGACTCATCTCAGGGTCTGCCAAATTTAAAAAAAAAAAAAAAAAAAATCTTGTAAAAGATAGAGAATCTTTTCCCAATCATAATGACACCAAAAGTATGAAATTTGATGGAAAACTTATGGAATTATGCTCTCGCGAAGTTAGCGGTCTCGACGATGTTTACACATTGGCGATTTTGCCCACTTTGAGCCCTATTTTCAGCCAATTTCAATGTACTAGTCGACAAAAATCATAACTATTTTGCTAGAACTCCATTTTTTCTATCGAATGAGTGCAAGAAACCACCCATTTACCAAATTCAACTATCCAATATAGTGGTCAGAATTGAGCAATTTTGCCAATTTCACACAATTTTCAAAAGATGCCAATTTCCGAATAGGGCCCAGAATTAAAAAAAAAAGACATTCCTGGCACTAAAATAACAAGTTCTCTGTTCGTCAGTCACGTCCCCAGGCCCCTCTTATATTTCTTTGGCTTTCCACATTGAATTTTTATTCTTACAAAAAATTAAAGATTTACTGTTATGCAGACTACTGCATTAGTGTAGAAATTGTATAAATAATATCAGCACACTTTTGAAAGAATAAATTTGACTTCCCCAAAAAGATGTGTATTGGGCAAACCCGGCATGATTTGTTTACTTTTAAACTTTTTATAAAAATCGAACATTTTGGTACTTTGCGCTCAATTTCAAGGTACTTTTCATTGCAAAACCATCAAAATCATCTCAATTTCTGTAATAAAGTCTCCCATTCTATAAAATGAAACCAAGAAAACTAGAATACAACAATAAATACCAAAACGAAAATACAGTGCAAAGTCGCCCGTTTTGTTCCAAAAACACGGTCAAAGTTTTTTTTTTCTCATTACGCAAATGTGTGCTGCAGGGCTTTTTTTATACTGCCACACACTGACCACATAGACCCATTCTTTCATATATAGGCCTACCAGCCCCTCTCCCCACAAATTTGAGGTGCTAGAATTTAGGCATAGTATACATCAAAAACCCTGGGGCGTAAGCCGTACTAGTATGGCCGAAACCCTCAAAGGGTTAATACATCAAACACAATGGCTCGTAAGACGTATATATACGACCGAAACAGAATGGGTTAAACCAATCTAAAAAATTTCCACATAACCCATGCCTTACTATTTGCCTTCCACATCACACACAAATTATCCCTGGCAACACTGTTTTTCTTGGAGACACTGGGATTTTCAGAGTGATACATCAGTAAAGGCTTCACATTGAAATCCCCACTAGCATTACTACAAAACAAGAATTAGCCTGTCTTTCATAGGCTTGTGTCCTGGCAGTGCCTTTTCCTCCTGCATGATATAGGTCCTCTTTGGCAATTTCTTCCATAAAAGGCCTGTTTCGTCACAAATGAGCAATTATTAATTTCTCTTTTCTCTTTCACATACTCAAACACGTTCCTAATCTTATATAACCTGTCATTTCTGTCAGGCCTGGTTCTGTCTGAGAAGTGAAGCATATGTAATACTAACACAAATTGATTCACTGGCATTATATCACTGAAACCTGGGGTTGCAATCAGGTGGTCTGTTGACCAGTATGATTTCACAGTGTGCTTATACACATGTGGCATAGGCATTATTGTGGCAGGGAAGAGATACATCTCAACCAGAGTTGTCTCCTTCCACTGGTGTAGATGTGATTTTGGTGAAAATATGGTGTTTGTCATGGTGTAATCGAAGTATCTGTTGCTTTCCCTGAATAATTTCCATCAGGGGTTTGTCAAAGAATAACTCGAAACATTCCAGTTCACTGGCATTGTTCCCCAGTGTACAAGATGGCCGTATTCCACTTTGGCTTTCATCAAAACTGGTGGGGATTTGGAACAAAATTGGCAGCTTCCTCCCAATCCAGGTGCGGTCTGCTGGTGGGTACTGTACATTGACAGGTGGTTGTAGTTGTGGAGTTTGTGGTTTGTGGAGGTTGTGGTTGTGGAGGCTGGTGTGGTGGGTGGATGGTGGCCTTTGTTGCAGATCAGCTGAGGCAGCGGCATGGGTGGCAACATGGGTGGCAGCATGGCCCACTACTGGTGCCTCAACCCCAGCACCCCCCACTACCACCACCATCACTTTTCTCCCAATTGCAAACACTATCATTTTCATTTTCATATCTGTTCCTTTTTGACACCATGGTTTTACCCAATGTACATTTTCCCCCTTTTGGAACAGCATATGGCACACACCAGACACATGTACCCCCGTATTATAGTTCTTCATGGAGAATACAGTAACCCCCTTTACGGCGTTTAAAACCTTTAGGGCTTTCCCGCTAATACGGAAATGTCAAATTATGACCAAAATTTGCTATACGGCAAGGGGCCCTTTTAAATACGGCGCCCCCCCCGGTTTGTTTACATTTTTCCTGACAATCTATTATTTCGGAATTTCCCCAAAATTTTCAAGGTTTTTTAAAAGTTACTGCTATTTTATATATTTTTTTTTTTTTTTTTTTTTATTATCACACGGCCCGATTCCCACCAAAGCGGGGGCGGCCTGAAATGAAAAGAATATATTTTTATGTACTCTATAATTATACTTATTTACCTGTACCTAAAATACTTACACATGTGCGGGTTTTGTGCAGGTACACTTTAAAAATCGCTAAGCTCTCTCTATCTGACCCCAAATCACGTAATAATAATACTCTTGGGCACACTAAATTCTATTTTACATCATAAGGCATTTCATTAATCCATCTTGAATTTCCCTCAAAATTAATAAAAAAACCCATTACATAGCATATAAACATAACATACACTCGAAAAAAATTGATGAAAATAGGATTTGTTTACAAAGCAGCTGTGTGGTAGTGTCGGAAGAATTACGTTTTCTCAGAAAACACTGGGGGGTAACTTAAAAAATATTCTTTTCGATCCCTTTACCAGTTAGCAATTCACACCTTGGGGGTTTAGTGCTTTTTATATAAAAATAAAAAATAATTTTAAAATTTTATTATTAAAATTAAAATAAAATATTTTATTATTATTTTAATATTAAAATAATTTTTTTTTTTTTTTTTTTTTTTTTTTTTTTTTTTTTTTTTTTTTTTTTTTTTTTTTTTTTTTTTTTTTTTTTTTTTTTTTTTTTTTTTTTTTTTTTTTTTTTTTTTTTACCCAAAACCCGGCCGTTTCCCCCAAGGCGGGGTGGCCCAAAAAGAAAAATTTTCACCATCTTTTCACTCCATCACTGTCTTGCCAAAGGGGCTTTACCTACAGTTTTTAAACTGCAACTTTAAACACCCCTCCTTCAGATGCAGGCACTTTTTACTTCCCATCCCCAGGACCAAGTCCCCGGGCCGGTTTCCCTGAACCCCTTCTAAATGTTATTTGCTCACACTCCAACCCGCAGTCAAGTATTAAAAACCATTTTTCCATTCACTCCTATCAAAACGCCACGCATGCCCGCTGGGAAATCCCCAAACCCCTCGCACACAAAACCCCTTTACCCCCCCCCCTCCAACCTTTCCAGGCCGACCCCTACCCCCCTTCCTTCCACACAGACTGATACACCTTAAATCATTTTTTCGCTCCATTCCTCTACATGTCCGAAACCCCTCAAAAACCCCCCCACCCTCTGGACAACATTTTGGAATCCCCACCCCTCCTAACTTCCAAACTACAATTCTCGCATTATATTTCACACCACTTGCCCTAAAATCATCTCCCCTGCCCCCGCCTTCTCCTCGCTGCAACATTCACACCCAGCTTTACACCCATTAAGACGTTGGTAAAACTATCCTCAAATTCCCCCCTTTGCCTCCAAGGGCAAAATTCTTTGTCTCCACAGCTCCCAAGGGCACCCTCACTCTTTTTTCCCCCATCAATTCATGATTTTACCTCACTTTCATAGACCCATCCGCTGACACGTCCACTCCCCAAAAACTGAATACTTCACCTCCTCCCTACTCTCTCCCTCCCAAACTGATATTCCAATCTTTCATCACCAATCTTTTTGTTACCTCAAAACCCTTCCTTTTCCTGTTTCACCTTTAATTTCTTCTTTTGCACACCCTACCCAAAAAATTCATCCCCCAATCTCGCAACTTTTCTTCAAATTCCCAAGAGCACGTGTCATCAGCAAAAAGCAGCTGTGACAACTCCCCCTTTGTGTGTGATTCTTTATCTTTTAACTCCACGCCTCTTGCCAAGACCCTCGCATTTATTCTCTTACAACCCCATCTATAAATATATTAAACAACCACGGTGACATCACACATCCTTGTCTAAGGCCTACTTTTACTGGGAAAAAAATTTCCCTCTTTCCTACATACTCTAATTTGAGCCTCACTATCCTCGTAAAAACTCTTCACTGCTTTCAGTAACCTACCTCCTACACCATACACTTGCAACATCTGCCACATTGCCCCCCTATCCACCCTGTCATACGCCTTTCCAAATCCATAAATGCCACAAAGACCTCTTTAGCCTTATCTAAATACTGTTCACTTATATGTTTCACTGTAAACAACCTGGTCCACACACCCCCCTACCTTTCCTAAAGCCTCCTTGTTCATCTGCTATCCTATTCTCCGTCTTACTCTTAATTCTTTCAATTATAACTCTACCATACACTTTACCAGGTACATCATCAACAGACTTATCCCCCTATAATTTTTGCACTCTCTTTTATCCCCTTTGCCTTTATACAAAGGAACTATGCATGCTCCTGCCAATCCCTAGGTACCTTACCCTCTTCCATACATTTATTAAATAATTGCACCAACCACTCCAAAACTATATCCCCACCTGCTTTTAACATTTCTATCTTTATCCCATCAATCCCGCTGCCTTACCCCCTTTCATTTTACCAAACTGCCTCACGAACTTCCCCCACACTCACAACTGGCTCTTCCTCACTCCTACAAGATTTTTATTCCTCCTTGCCCTATACACGAAATCACAGCTTCCCTATCTTCATCAACATTTAACAATTCCTCAAAATATTCCTTCCATCTTCCCAATACCTCTAACTCTCCATTTAATAACTCTCCTCTCCTATTTTTAACTGACAAATAATAATATTATTATTATTATTATTATTATTATTATTATTATTATCATTACCTTCATTCACTCTAAAAATGGTGTGTTGCTGTTTGTTTATTCTGAACTAACTTGTACAACTTGTACACAATGTAAGAATATTTGTATTGTGAGGTAATTATTATTAAAATAAAAAAATATTGAGGTAAATGTTTTACAAACTCTTACAAATGGACGTGAATGAACTAAAAGTAGACACATATTAATACGCATTTATTTCGCCTGACCAAGTGATCGTCTACTACCTGTTCAGTTTGTGTTTTTACATTGTCTCAACTCTGTATCTCGTTCTCTCTCTCATTTACTCTTTCGTTAACTAGTTGGCTCTCATTGACAATGGCGTCTAAGATTAGCTGTAATAAAAAGAGAAGTCATAAGCCTCTTGCTTTAAGTGCCAAGTTAGAGGATGATGGTGTGCCATTCCGATTTTATTCAATAAACACCCTGCCACTCACCTCTCACACATTAATATTAATATTTTAAGGTAAGCAATAAGTGTACTCTGTGTGTATCTTACCTTTTATTGTGTTGTTAATGCCTATTTCTATTGCTAACTTAATATAAGTTAGTGTAAACTTGTTGTCTGGCATTTATTGAGTATTTTATATGCTCTGATAATAATACAGTGGACCCCCGGTTAACGATATTTTTTCACTCCAGAAGTATGTTCAGCTGCCAGTACTGACCGAATTTGTTCCCATAAGAAATACTGTGAAGTAGATTAGTCCATTTCAGACCCCCAAACATACACGTACAAACGCACTTACATAAATACACTTACATAATTGGTCGCATTCGGAGGTAATCATTATGCGGGGGTCCACTGTACTTGTGGAGCAATGTGGAGGGACAACATTACGTTTTCTCTTCTCAGCCATCAGAGAAAATGTGTATGAATCTGCGTTTGGCCCAGTCACTCCCCCACTCCGCTTTTGTTTACAATTTTCGGCATGAATTATTCATTACTTCTACCTTCGTTTACGATGGCATCTAAAGGTAGTTGTTAGAAATGATTAAATTCAGTGAACAAGGCATGTCGATGTTAATAATATGGCTCTGGGCCACAGTGTAGGTAGCCGGTAGGTGTAGCCCAGGCTACACCTACCGGCTACACCTACCAGCTACACCTACCGGCTACCTACACTGACTTTATACAAATAAATACTACTCGTCTCTCTTCCTATATTAAGACTACATATATTTTAAGGTAAATAATGAGTGTACTGAATGTGCATTTTACCTCTCTGGGATGTTTTAAATATCGTATATTAAGTATGAGACGGGGAGCCAGTGCTACCTACACCTGGGCTACCTACACCTGGGCTACCTACACCTGGGCTACCTGCACCTGACTTCCTACAAATAAGTACTACTCACCTCTCTCCCTACATTAACATTACAAATACTTTAAGATAAGTAATGAATTTACTGTGACTGTATTTTACTTTGTGTGTTTTTAATGCCTAGTTCTATTACTAACTTAATATAATTTAGTGTAAACTTGTTGTCTGGCATTTATATGCATTTATAAATGGAAAAAAATGAAATTCTGCCTTCCGGCGATGTCTGCTTTCCGGCGACAGCATGGAACCTAATCCGCCGTATAAGTGGTGCCCTACTGTATTCCACTTCACTATCGCTACTGTAAGTGCTTTCAAGAGTTTGTAGTTCATATTCGCTATCACTATCTTCACCAATGCTCACATCTGAGTCTGGGATTTGGGAAAATAGGAGTTTCCTCTTTGGTTCTGGTACAACTAAACGTGAACAAGACGGCCCAGCAGCAGAGGTGGAAGGATGAGGGTCGTCTGGGTTTTCCTCACTATTACCAGTACTATGGTCATTAGTTTCGGTCACAATTTCATCAAAACCTTGAAACTCATCTTCACTGGCACTTCCATCTGTATTAGAACTGTCACTGGGGCACAAAAGTGTCTCAATTCGCCGAGGAGTGAGGAGTTTCTTACCGCTAGGCATGGTGAACAAGGTCTACCAAAATGGCATTCCCGCAATGCGCCACCATGCACACCGACCACACACACACCCATTCTCTCACATCTAGGCCTACCAGCCTTTTCCCGTGAGATTTGAAGGCGCTAGAATTTATACGTACTAGTACGTCAATAACCCTGGCACGTAAGCTGTACTAGAATGTCGGAAACCCTAAAAGGGTTAAATTACATTCACTTGTTAGACGGAGAATGAGGGGAGACATGATTGAAGTGTATAAGTGGAAGATGGGTATCAATAAAGGGGATATAAATAAGGTCTTGAGGATATCCCTCCAAGAGAGAACCTGCAGAAATGGATTCAAATTAGACAAGTTTAGATTTAGAAAGGACATAGGAAAGTATTGGTTTGGAAATAGGGTAGTTGATGAGTGGAACATTCTGCCTGGTAGGGTTATCGAGGCTAAAACCTTGGGTAGTTTCAAATTTAGGTTGGATAAATGCATAAGTGAGAGGGTTGGATTTAAATGGGACTTGCACATGGTTAAATAGAATTATCAAAGCTTATTTCTTGGGTAGCATTAAAAATTGGGTTGGGCAAATATTTTATTAGTGGGATGGGTTGCGAAGGACCTGCCTGGTAAGGGCCAACAGGCCTGCTGTGGTGTTCCTCCTTTCTTATGTTCTTATTGGGTTGCAATTCATGCACATATATTTCAGCCAAACATTTTTCAGAACTACCAGCCTTACCACACTGTGTATGTCACTATGCATCTTAAATCTCTCAAACCAGCCTTTGCTAGCCTTTAATCGCTAACATCAGCACTTGTTGCAGGCATTTTCTTTAAGAGATCGGCATGCAACTGCCTTGCCTTTTCACAAATTATCGACTGTATAACACTATCTCCTGCTAGCTGTTTTTGGTTGATCCACACCCACAACAAAGTCTCCACATCTTCAAGTATTTGCAATCTCTGTTTTGTGAGCATATTTGCACCTTTCATTAATCCATCATAGATGGATTAATGAAAATGTGTATTTAACGTAATATACGACATTTAAATGAGACTCGATGATTATTATAATCATTACTAATATGACGTCTGGAGACATAAGACACTCTTACTGATTTTAATGTGTACCTGCATGCCAGCACAGTATGTAAGTTTATTTAAGTACAGGTAATACATAAGTATAATTATCAGAGTATATATAAAATATGAAATAACTTTTAAAAACATTTGAAATTTTGGAGTTTCCAGACAAAATGGAGAGATTTAGTGCTTACTGAGCTCACGAAGAATGTAAACAAACAGGGTGGGGCGCGGTGACCGTATTAGAAAGTCAGGTGGGGGGAGCCGTATAGCGAGTTTTGGTCATAATTTGAAATGACCGTATTAGCAGAACGCCGTAAAGTGAAACGCCGTAAAGCGGGGCCCTCCTGTAGTGTCATCTGCAAATAGTGTGGGTTTGAGTAGTTGCGATGCATTTGGTAGGTCATTTATGTATATGAGAAAGAGAAGAGGGCCTAGACACTTCCCTGTGGGACACAAACTGTAATTGGCTGTGCAGGAGAGTTTGCCCCATTTGTGTACAAAAATTTGGCTTCTTTTGCTAGGAATTTTAGGAGTTGAGGGAGTCCCCTCTTATACCATAGTGCACAATTTTATGGGACAATCATGGTCGACTGTATCAAAAGTTTTACATAAGCAATGAAGACCCCATGGGACTTTTTTTTTTCTCTATCTGATAAAATGTTTAGCAGGGGACAATAGCATCATTGTTTTTTCTTTAGGCTGAACCCAAATTGACAGGGGTTGAGTAGTTGGGGAGATAAAGGGGAAAGATACGCTTATGGTTTAAATTTTTCAAAATTTTAGAGAGGGGGTGTAATTTGGAATTTTGGGCCTATAGTTTTAAGTCTTGTGGTCCCCCTTTAGGATGGGGGTGACCCCGCTATTTTGAAAACGTGGGAAAGGTACGGGTTTCAGGGATTTTTAAAGGGGTTTTGAATGATTGGGATAGCACCTGTGACTTTTTTTTGTATAAATGGGTGGAAAGGTATTTAAATCCCCTGTCTTGTTTTTCAGTTTTTGATAAAAAGGGGAGAAAATCAGTTGGGTTTATCGGGAAAACATTTTGGTTCGGGTATTCCCAGGGGAAATCATTGGGGTTTGGGGTATCTGAGCTTGGGATTTTTTTGAAGGTTTTTTCCAAGTGGGAAGAAATCTTTGAGCTGTTTGCTGTTTCTTTGGGTGGGAGTTGGGGGTTCACCCTTTTTTTAATTCAATTTCGCTATTTTGTGTTATCTTTTTATTCCAGAAATTTCTGATAGAGTTTTCCCGGGTCTTTTTTATTCACCTTGTAATTTGGGAAAAATTTTCTCATAATACTTTTTTTTAGCCCTTCTTATTACGGGTTAGGATTGACGAGAACTTTTTTTTTTTGGGTCCGGGTTTATGTGACCCATTCTGTACTTTTTTTTCATAGGGTGTTTTTATTTATGGATTTGAGAATGCTGGGTTTACCAGGGACGTTATCCTTACTGTCTCTTTTAGTTTTTTTAGGGCAGTGCTTGTTATAGAGGTATTGGGTTTTTTTAAAAAATTATTATACATTCTCAAAATCTGAAGATTTCTACCAAAAGTGCCATCAATGTTTGTCACTCTGCGTGAACATGAAGCGCCCATTGTGAAGTTTAAAAGTGCTTTAGTAGGTCTAGGGAAATTTGCCAAGGTTTGTTAGGGAAGGTAGGGAAATGGTCTGTGGTATTACTGTGTTTATGCCTATCTTAAGGGGATGGTGTTGGTCCAATGGGGGCAGGGGGGAAACACTATCTCGTAAATCTTGTAGGTTTTGTTCTTTTGGGAGCAACAGCAGTTCTCATTTTGGTTTGTGAATTCAGTAACATGTGGGGCTTGGGCTTGTAGGAGATTTAAAATTTAAATCACCGAAGAGTAAGTTATTTTTTTTCATGCAGCTCGTTTTTCATACTTCCTAGGTTTTGACTAAAACAGTAATGTTGACTGTGGTACCTGTAATGTTTATCACTGTGAGAGGTTTTTTGTAGGTATTTGGATTTGAATTTTTGCTATTATATATTCCCCATTTCTCCCTGGCAAATATTTGTGAACATTCAGTTGTCTGAGCAGTATATAGCTGTGCCACCCCCCGTTGATCTGGGCCCACAGTTGTGTATGGCTGGTAAACCCGGAATGGGAAGACATCGTATATAGGGTTAGCCGGTTTCGGTAAGTAATGATGGCATACTGGCATGCAGGGGAAATTTTGAAAAGCTTGAGGGCATCGTAATGTTTTCTTAAAAATCTTATTTTAATTAAAAAAGAGTTATGTTTTTGTTGGGGGAGAATCCTTTTTTTGTTTTGTGTGAGTAATTACAGTAACTGTTTGATTCATTTTAAATCATTAGATAAGAGGGTTGGTATCGGATCAATTCTTGTTATCTAAATTTTTTGTGAACTATAGTTGAAAATTTAATATAAGACAAAAATAAAATTAAAAACATAAAAACACCTGAATTATTTTTAAAAAATGTAAAAAAAATACTAAGGTACTCTTCAAAGCAAAATAAATGAGGCAATAAAAAAGGGACAAAAAAAATTGTGGTGAAAAAAATGGTAATCAAATAAATGAATAAAGGGAAAAAAAGAGCTTATTAAATTTTGCCCTGAGAATAGCACCTTGATTATTTTTAAAATTGTGAATATATGAACTAAGGTTTGTTATATAAAGCTAAAATAAAAAGAGAAAAAATATAAGGGACTAAAATTAAGTATTGGTAAACAAAGTAAAATGACAGATAGTCCACTATGATAAATATTGAATTTGGTAGTAAGACTGTTTGTTATTATAATAATTTGAGCAATAATTGTACTATAAAAAGTAAAAAAAAATAATAGAGGTAGTCTTTGGTACTTAAAGTTTTTTTTTTTTTTAGGCAAAAGATAGTTAAGGGGCCTGAACAATGATATAATTGAAATATACACTAATTGCACACACAATATAGTCACTAAGATATGAAAATAATCTTAGAGTAGGACTTACAATATAAACTGTATAATTTAAAACTTGTAATATAAAAATCCCAAATTTTAAAAATGGTACCAGGAGGTAAAATTTTCTGTAAATTCAGTCTTTATTAAGTATTGGCTAGTATGAATGGGCTTGGGTGAGAGAAGACATATGTAGTGTCATCTGCAAATAGTGTGGGTTTGAGTAGTTGCAATCATTTGGTAGGTCGTTTATGTAAATGAGAAAGAGAAGAGGGCCAAGGACCTTTCCCTGTGGTACACCAACTGTCCAATGGCTGTGTGGAAGAATTGCTCCGCATTTTGTGTACACTTATTGGCTTCTGTTGCTAAGGGAACTTAGAGTTGAGGGAGTGCCCTGCTTATACCATAGGTGAGATTATTTTATGTTGCAACAAATCATGGAAAGGATCTTAACACTCAGAGTGCGAGATTAAAATAACATCTGGGACCAACTTATTACCTTGTGGGAGCACCATTTCAACTGAGTGCCCAGCTAAGCAAATAGCATGGCAAAACACTTAGGGATTTCACTGATGCCATGTTGCATTAACACTCCCCTTTTAATACAAAAGTAAAAATAGGTTAGATAAATACATGAGTGAGTGTGGGTGGATGTGAGATAGACCTGACTACCCTTGTGTTTAATTAGGTCAGAGGTCATGTTCCTGTTCCTTTCAGTGGATGTGACCTGGTTAGGTGGGTCATTGGTCTAAGCCAGGGGTGGAGGGACATGGACCTGCCTTACATGGGCCAGTACACCTGCTGCAGTGTTCCTTCTTTCTCATGTTCTTACTTATTCGGCAGGCTAGCCGGCTTGTTGGTTGGCTCATTGGTCGGCTGGCTGGCTGGCTGGCTGGCTGGTCGACTCTGGCTGGCTCTGGCTGTCTTATCTCTTACTTATACACATAAGTACAGTTATTATACATAGTGTAAATTACCTAGAGCTAGACAGATAAGCAGAGACAGACAGGCAGACAGATAGACAGACAGACAGACAGACAGATAGACAGACAAGATATGTTTGTGTGTAACATTGATAACAAATACAGCTGTGAGTTAGCTGGAGCAGTGGGCAGTTATCAAATGTCACTGGGTTGTCAACAGTATAGGGATGCCTTTCATAACACAATGCTTCAAGGTATATGCCAGGGTATCTAAAACATTGCTGGAACCTATGAATACTTTACAGTGGACCCTCAGCTAACGATATTAATCCGTTCCTGAAAGCTCATCATTAGCTGAATTAATTTTCCCCATAAGAAATAATGGAAATCAAATTAATCCGTGCAAGACACCCCAAAGTATGAAAAAAAAAAAATTTTTTTACCACATGAAATATTCATTTTAATACACACAAACTGACACTTACCTTTATTAAAGATCTGGTGATGATTGATGGGATGGGAGGAGGGGAAAGTGTGGAAGTTATTAATGTTTAGAAGGAGAATCCCCTTCCATTAGGACTTGAGGTGCAAGTCCTATCTGGGTTACTTCCCTATCTTCTTTTAATGCCACTAGGAATCAGCCTTGAAGTCACTGGACCTCTGTCGCACAACAAATCTGTCTATAGAGGGTCTGTACCTCCCGTTTCCTTTAAGATTTGCCTAAAATTGGCCACATTAGTCGTTGTAATAAGTCACCAGCATGGCTTTGCAATAGCTGTGTTTGGGTTGGATGTTCATCGCACGCCATAAAGGGTTGCAGATTCACCCCACTTTTTACACACATTTCCTTAATCTTTGAAGTAGGCCACAATGGATTCCACAACTGGCATAGGCGTCTCAGGGTTAGCCCCAAACCCTTCAAAATTCTTTCTTAATTTCCATATTAATTCTCACCGGCCTATTTTAAACACAAGGTTTGGCACTAGAAGCTTTCTTGGGGCTCATGGGACTTATTTTGCAGGTACAATCACTACAAACGCTAGTGATAATATGAAATTTTTCCGATTGTATGCGTGGATGCGACCACACTGGCTGGCTTGTAAACACTGGCACCCACGGGACAACTGAGGCGCGCTCAGGCCACACATGGACGCGTCTGAAACGAATCGTGTTTGGTGAGTTTTTTAGCGTCAGCTGAGGCAAAATTTTTGCGTTAAAATGTATCGTTAGCTGGATTTAACGTTAGCTGATGCCATCGTTAGCTGAGGGTCCACTGTATATATATTTCTAGACAATAGTAAATAACCCAAGCAGGTGTAAATGTTCACCTGTCAATGTGATTGTGACTATTTGAGCACTATTTCAGTACCTAATATTAGTGTCAGAACAAAGATTGGCTATGAAATCACAAAAACTATTACAAATTGTAATCAGAAGATAATTTTTTTTTTTTTCAACAAACCGGCCATATCCCACCAAGGCAGGGTGGCTCAAAAAGAAAAAACGTAAAGTTTCTCTTTTTAAATTTAGTAATTTATATGGGAGAAGGGGTTACTAGCCCCTTGCTCCTGGCATTTTAGTCGCCTCTTACAACACGCATGGCTTACGGAGGAAGAATTCTGTTCCACTTCCCCATGGAGATAAGAGGAAATAAACAAGAACAAGAACTAGAAAGAAAATAGAAGAAAAACCCAGAGGGATTGTTTATATAATATACATAACAATATATATGCTTTTAGTACATGTATATGTAGGGACCTAAGTGTAAGTAGAAGTAAGCAAACTACCTGAAATCTTGTATGTTTAAGAGACAAGAAAAAAAGACACCAGCAATCCTAGCAAACATGTAAAACAAGTACAAGGCTTTTTTTTACACTCACTTGGCAGGACGGTAGTACATCCCTGGCGGTTTGCTGTCTACCAACCACTACCTAGATAAAATTTATTAATTAACCCTTTTCAGGGTCCGTCCCATAGATCAACTGGCCTTTACGTTGAGTGCCAAACCCGTAAGATCTATGCCCAAATTCTAGCCGCCATCAAATTTAGGCGGGCCCTAAACGAAAACCTCATAGCCTCCATGTGAGAGAACGGGTCTGCGTGTGGTGTGCGCGCAAAGAACAAAAATCCTTAGCGCCCACATACATAGTGGGAACAGCCGCTTATCAGTTACCCTTGTTCACCATGCCTCGTCGCAAGTCAGCCTCTCACTTCGCCCGGAAAATGGGACTCTCCTCTTCCTATCTGATAGTTCGACACTGAATGGAAGTGGAAATGAAGACGAATTCTAAACGGCTTTGATCAGTTCTGACCGAAAAGATTGACCAGGATATCGATAATAGTGCAGAAAACCCTGACGATCCTCAACCTTCCTACCTCTTGGTGTGGGCACTCCCCACTCGAGACTCCGGTCGGTTTTGTTCTCATCGCCAAGAGAAAAACTAATATTTTCGCGTGGGCCAGGCCTCTGACTTCATAATGATTAAGATAGTGACGTGGATTGTGATTTTATTGCGCTCAGACGGATCATTCGAGTAGTGAAGTGAGGAATCATAATCACCCGTGAAGCGTCGGTAATGTTTGGCCGCCGCATCGCTCGGGTAGTGTACCCTAATGCAGTGCCCAGGGGACGGAGTACATCCCGGAGTACATCCCAGAGTACATCCTGTGGCCCAACACCAGTATTAGGTAGTGAAAGGTGAGGACGATGTGGCTACACTTGGCATGGATAGACCAACAGGCATCAAGTGGGGGATGGTGTTTGTGGTGATGGCATGGCGGTGGTATGGCACCGCCATGCGTGACTCACCAGCTAGAGAACGCTGGACCACACCTGGCTGACCATCGTCAGTTCAAGGAAAAAAGCGGAGTGCAGCGCCAGCCAGCCAACCACAACCACAACCACCCGCGACAACCCATCCTATGATGTCCAGTATCCAACCAGAAACCGTAATGGGGATTGGCAGCAAAAATCCCCAATTTTGTTCCCAAGCCTCACCACCTTGATGACTCTCTAGTTGAATTCTACCTACTTGTCCCCTTGGAACCACGGCCAATGAACTTGAATTCTTTGGAATTATTTTTTGAACCAGCATGATGGACAACTATTGTCCAGGGAAATAATAAGTATTTTGAGTAAAACCCATGGCAAATACGATCATATCACACCAGCAAGACTACACCGGTGGAAAAGGAGAAACGACTGTTGCAGAAATGTTTTGCTTTTTGCAACAATAATCTTATTGCCTCCAATGTCCATAAGCATAATATAAAGCATACTGGTACACAGATCGGCTAATTTCTACCTCCGGTCTCAAGTGAAATCATACCAGTGAACAGTTTATCTTACTGTTCGGATGATGCACTTCTCTGACAAAACCAGGCCTGACAGAAGTGACAGTTATACAAGATTATAAATGTTTTTTTTATTTATCTAAACAAAAGTTGCAGCATAATACTTTTATTCCACTCAGAACACTTGTAATTGACGAGTCTTTGATTTTGTTCAAAGGTAACTGTCATTCAAGCAGTTATTTACCGAAGTGCAAGAGGAACCCGCTTTTGTATATAAACTGTTTGTACTGTGATTGTGACAGAGTGGCCCTTGGAGTTGGATATTGTTTATATCACGGGTAGTAAAACATTGAAAGATTACCAAGATGTATTGGGTATCTCAGGTGACGTATGATAAAACTTGATGGCACCTTATCTTGGTATAGTGGCATAACATTATATACCGATAACTGGTACACAAGCCCATTACTCAGTGATTTTCAGCGAGTGAACAAGACAAGATGTTGTGGAACAGTGCATTCTAATCGTAAACATATGCAGAGGCTCAACGCAGGTGCTCGTAGGTGATGACGGCATGTGTTTACTGCCCAGTAGACATCATGGCATTACGGTGGCATGACAAAACCAAGAGTCACTTTGTTGACAACCATGTCACCGTAATGAAATGCAAGGACATTGGGCAAAGTTGACGGAGTGCCTAATGAACGTAATTCGAAAACCAGTGAACAGTGATTGATTATACACAAAACAGCTCTTGGTTGACAAATATGCCATGCAGAATTGGTTTTGTTGACTTGGTTCGTAAGAGTTACATGGTACAATGAAACATTTCGTTCATCTCATGGAACAATTCAATCTCAATGCATATAATTATGTACCAAAAAAGACTGGCAACAGACCACCGTATGGTTGAATTTTGTTTGTCCTGTTTCAGAACAACTCCCATAATGAAGTACCAGGTAGAACAACCTGCTATACAACACGGTCCACGAATTCCTCAGGATATACCCAAGCGTTTGAGGAGGGAAGGTGAATCTCATCTCATAAAACAACTCCTTCACTCAGAAGAAATTTGCTCAGAAGAGATGCATCGTCTGTGCACAAACAAACGACGGCAACAAAGACTCAAAGATACTGGTTATGTGTGAGGAATGTAAGGTGCCTCTGTGCATGGTGCCATGTTTTTCAAGGAGTTTCCACAAGCTCCAGCAGATCTACAACAGTCCAGTGATTGTAATATGTAAATATATTGATAAGAACATTAGTATTATACAATAATTGTGCATGTTTATTGTAATAAACAACAGTGTAAACAATAATATGATAATAACTTTAGTGGGCGGTTATTGTGTTCAATACAGTGATTTATATATATACATTATATACAGTATTGTCTCTTCAGGACCCCAAATGTGTAGTAGGAATAGAAAAAAATTGGAAAGAAAAGAAAAAACAACAAAAACCTCAAAATAATGGTAATGGCGCGTATGTGTGAATTCATCATGTTTGCCGCCACCGAAATCATTTTGGACAAAAACTTTCTAGGCACTGTATCTCGGTAAGTACTGATCAGATTTTTTTTTTTTGCTTATTACCTTCACAAAATATCTCTTAATTCTGTAAGAAAAATAATTTTTTTTTTTTTCAAAATTTCTTGGACACTGGAGCACCACTTCAGATTTTGGCCTTGGACCCTGAAGGGGTTAAAATAAAAACGAGAAAAAAAGGTATATCAGCAACACTCCTGCAAGCGCAGGAGTCGATGTTGCTGTCAGGTGAGCATCCACAGCCAACTTTGCTGTCTTATATCTCAGTAAGTACTGACCCTAAATTTTTTTTTAACCCTATAACATGTAGAAAAATGTGCTGTTCATTAAAAAAAAAAAAAAAATATTTTTCAAAATATTCAGAGCACTACGCTAGTGAATGTAGATTTACGTTTGGACAGTTTAAGGGTTAACCCTTTGACTGTCGAAGAGCCCAATCCTGAAGTTGCTCCTGGTGTCGCAAAATATTTGAAAAAAAAAAATTATTTTTTCTTATGAAATGGATAGAGAATACTTTTCCCCGATTGTAAAAGACACCAAAAAAAAAAGGCAATATTTGATGGAAAACTGACGGAAAATACGCGTCCTCGCGAAGTAAGCGACTTCGGCGAAATTTAAAAATCGGCAAATTTCCGCACCACTTTGAGAGCCCTATTTTCCGCTAATTCCGTTATTTCAGTCAACCAAACTCATAACTATTTCTCAGAACTCTATTTTTTCTATCGATTTGAGCACAAGAAACGCCCATTTACCGATTCATTCAACTACCCAAGTAACATGGTGCAGAATTTGCAATTTGGCCAATTTCACGAAAATAAAAAAATACTATACAATTTCAAAATAAGGTCCAGAATGAACCAATGCAGACATTCCTGGCTCTAAAATAAGAGTTTCTTTGTTCATCAACATGTCTCCAGGTCCCTGTGATATTACTCTTGCTTTTATTTTGAAATTTTAATTCAAACAAAAAATAGAAGATTTACTGTTAATTCAGACTATACTGCATACTGTAATAATTGTAAAATTACTCACCCCATTCATTGACTGCGTATTAGAATGGCTAGTTTGGACATTTATTGGACAACAATGACACATTTGTTTTACGTTTTGAACATCGCAAAAATCAAACAATTTCCAGTACTTTGTGCTCCATTTCCAGTTCTTTTTATAGTAAAATTAATCCAAAATCAACCTCCATTTCTATAATATAGTTTCCATTCTATCAAATGAGACCAAGAAAACGAGAATACTACCACAATACTATTCGAAAAAGACCACAAAGTCGCCATTTTAATTAAAAAAAACGAGTCGGTTGGAGTTTTTTTTTTTTTTTTCTCATTATGCACGCTGCGTGCTCCCAGGATTTTTTTTATGTGGTGCACACTGACCACACAGACCATTCTCTCACAATTGGGCCTACTAAGCATTCTCCTGCCTGATTTGAAGGCCGCTAGAATTTTATGAGATACTATACGTCAAACACGGTACCATACACAAACGTATATATACGCGTGAACAGTCAAAGGGTTAACAAATGGAAAACAAAGATATTAGACAAGAGGTAGCCCTGTAGTCCGTAACGAAGTGTTACTTTGTACACAGAAAAAGAGGTAAACATGAGTTTGTGTGACTGACTTACTGAGTGACTTGACTGACTTACTGAGTGACTTGATTGACTTACTGAGTGACTTAAAATGACTTACTGATTTGAGTGAGAGGAACGAAGTGAGTGGTGAAGGGAGAGTGAGAGAAACATTGACTGACTTACTGAGTGACATGACTGATTTACTGGTGACTTGAACTGACTTACTGAGTGATTTGACTGACTTACTGAGTGACTTGACTGACTTACTGACTTGACTGACTTACTGGATGACTTGACTGACTGAATGACTTAGAAACTCCAGTACAACCATCGACTTAAGTACCAGAACCTCTACCATCCACCTCAGCCCAGTAATGAAGGACCACAACATACCTATCCACTTTCTTCACACAATCATCCCCAAAAACCAGCACAAGCACCCACAATTTAAGCAAGAAGTCTGCTTTATTTCTGTTATATTTGTAGTCTTAAAGAAGTTTAAAGTCAACAAAATAAAAATACATCACATCAATGAACTACAACTACATATTCACTTTTATTTTTGTAAGATGTGGAGACCTAAAAAAAAGTTGTTGGCTTGTTGGGTGGGCTCTCCCAGGAACGTAACCAATATTTTTATTATAAGTCCCTCTTTCATCTAACACAATTTTACTTAACCAGGGCGTTTTGCAGGAAAGTAACTATCGTGCTAAATAAGGCCTCTAATTGTGTGTATCTATATTTTCCACCCACCATGAGGCAGGCCAAAGCCACAACGGGTTCGAGTCTTTGGCCTAGAGCAGTGTTGTTATTGATCAATACCACTCGTTCGTGGTCACAATAATATAAAAATAGACTGCTCGTTGAACTAGTACAACCACACAGGGACTAGAATAAATTAGCCTAGAGTCATCCACCTTACCATCGTGTGTCTTGGTTAGGGAGTACCACATCCCAGTTCCGCTGGATGACCTACTCTTAACACCATTGACTGCCGGTCAAGAGCCCCTGACTGAAACTGTCATTCTGTGTCGCCACACAGTGTCTGTTGCATCATGTACCAATGAATAAAGTATGTCCTATATGCCGTAGATTTCAGTTAAGTGAACTCAATCTTCAACTTTGTCGGTTTTTCAACCATTCATCACAACGTCAGACACAGCAGCATCATGGGATCCTGTACAAAGAATCCTCAACCTTGTTCAACCTTTGGACGAAGAGACCTACTTCGACTAGTGGATGGTACCACTATGACCCCGCCTCCATCTGCTTCACGTGCACCCTCACACAGTATATAAGGCCACTCTACAGCCCTATGCTGTACATTCTACAAGATTGATGACTGAAAACATCGACTCCAGGTTTGAGGACTGATTACCTCATTCATCCCCTCTCCTTACCCTTTCCTCTTTGTATTGGACTGATGAACCACTGTGTGGCGACACGTTTCCTGAATAAAGATTCCCATATGCTTGCAATAAGTGACTCAATCTTCACTTGTCCAGTTTTTCAAACCATCATCACAACTGTCCCGACACTGCAGCATCATGGGATCTTGGTACAAAGAATTCTTCAACACTTGTTCAACATTTGCGGACGAAGACCTACTTCGACTCGTGGAGGGTACCACTATGACCCCGCCTCCATCTGCTTCACGTCACCTCACTACAGTATATAAGCCACGTTACGGCCCTATGCTGTACATTCAACAGATTGATGGACTGAACAACATAGACTCCAGGTAGCGAGAGAGGGACTGATTACCTCAATCTCCTCCTCTCCTTACGCCTTCCTCTTTGTTATGGACTGATGAAGCCACTGTGTGCGAAACGTTTTCCTGAATAAGGATTCCCATACGCTGCATAAGTGTCTCAATCTCACACTTGTCCGGTTTTTCAAACCATTCACACAACGTCAGGCACTGCAGCTTCAATGGGATCTTGGTACAAAGAATTCTTCAACACTTGTTTTTCAACCTTTGGACGAAGACCTACTTTCGCTAGTGGGATGGTACCACTTGGCCCCGCCTCCATCTGCTTCACGTCACCTCACTACAGTATATAAGCCACGTCCTACGGCCCTATTCTGTACATTCTACAAGAATGATGGACTGGAACCCATCGACTCCAGGTTGAGGGACTGATTACCTCAATCTCCCTCCTCTCCTTACGCCTTCCTCTTTGTATTGGACTGATGAAGCCACTGTGTGGCGAAACTTTCCTGAATAAAATTCCCATATGCTTGCATAAGTGTCCTCAATCTTCAACTTGCGGTTTTTCCAAACCATTCATCACAACTGTCAGACACTGCAGCATCAGGGTATCTTGGTACAAAGAATTCTGTCAACACTAGTTCAACCTTTGGACAAACCTACTTCGACTAGTGGATGGTACCAACTATGACACCGCATCCATCTGCTTCACGTCACCTCCACTAGACAGTATATAAGCCACGTCTACGGCCCTATGCTGTACATTCAACAAGATTGATGGACGAACACATCGACTCCAGTTTGAGGGACTGATTAACTCATTCTCCCCTCTCCTTACGCCTTCCTCTTTGTATTGGACTGATGAAGCCACGTGTGGGCGAAAACGTTTCCTGATAAAGATTCCATATGCTGCATAAGTGTCTCAACTTCAATTGTATTATCATGATGGTATGATTGCTGGTGTCCTTTTTTTTTCTGTGCAATACACATGCAAGATTTCAGGTATGTCTTGCTACTTTCTACTTACCACTTAGGTCACACTACACATACATTTACAAGCATATATATATATATATACACACCCCTCTGGTTTTCTTCTATTTTCTTTCTAGTTCTTGTTCTTGTTTTATTTCTCCTGCTTACTCCATGGAAAGTGGAACAGAATTTTCTTCCATAAGCCATGTGTGATTGTAAGAGTGACTAAAATGTATAAATTACTAAATTTAAAAAGAGAAACTTTTGTTTTTCTTTTTGGGCCACCCTGCCCCGGTGGGATACGGCCGGTTTGTTGAAAAAATAATAATAATAATAATAATAATAATAAAATAATAATAATAATAATAATATCCTTTTTTCTGACACCATGCCTAGCCCTTCTAGGGTAGCGTAGGTGCCTGAACCCGAGCTTGCAGCTCACAAGACTGCCATTCCCATTAGCCCCCTTGGGGTGGGATGGCAACCATAGGCGCCCAGCTTCTCCCTACGAGCCCTGTGAGCACGGGGAATGTGGCTAGGCCTGGGGACAGTTGGTCCCACAGATGAGGGGGTACTTGTGCCTCCTCCCATGGGAGACTTAGGTCTCAGATACTCCTAGACAGGAGCCAAGGCTAGGGCCACACCCACTTGGATAAAGAGCAGGCCTAGGCCATGAGAATACAGCGAATATTTAATAATAAAAATAAAATAAGTAATATAACATTATAATCACTTATACATACATAATAATAATGTACTACTTAATAATAATGTATTACATAATAATAATTATAATAATAGACGGCTTCAAAAGGCCGTCACTAATGGCAGTGTTTACAACAACAAAGTGGGAGCAGTGTGGCTGCTCCACCTGTTACATAATACATTATTTCTATTCAATCTTGAGTAAACAGTGGACCCCGCCTTACGAACGCATCGCATTACATTAATTCCACCATACGAAGCATTTAGGAAAGGTTGGAGGGAGGGGGTAAAGGAGGGTTTTTGTGTGCGAGGGCTTGGACTTCCGCAGGCATGCGTGAGCATGTTTGTAGGAGTGAAAGGAGGGCAAATGGTTTTTAATAACTTGATGTGCTGTTGGAGTGTGAGCAAAGTAACATTTATGAAGGGGTTCAGGGAAACCGGCAGGCCGCACTTGAGTCCTGGAGATGGGAAGTACAGTGCCTGCACTCTGAAGGAGGGGTGTTAATGTTGCAGTTTAAAAACTGTAGTGTAAAGCACCCTTCTGGCAAGACAGTGATGGAGTGAATGATGGTGAAAGTTTTTCTTTTTCGGGCCACCCTGCCTTGGTGGGAATAGGCCAGTGTGATAATAATAATAAAAAATATTATATTTTTTGTGTGAATAAAAATTACAGATTATTTATAATGTAATAATAATAATACGTAATAATAATAATAATCCTAGGTAGTAGGTTGGTAGACAGAAACCGCCCAGGGAGGTACTACCGTCCTGCCAAGTGAGTGTAAAATGGAAGCCTGTAATTGTTTTACATTTGTGATGAATGGTTTGAAAAACCGACAAGTTGAAGATTGAGACACTTATGCAGCATATGGGAATCTTTATTCAGGAAACGTTTCGCCACACAGTGGCTTCATCAGTCCAATACAAAGAGGAAGGCGTAAGGAGAGGAGGAGAATGAGGTAATCAGTCCCTCAACCTGGAGTCGATGTGTTCAGTCCATCAATCTTCTAGAATGTACAGCATAGGGCCGTAGACGTGGCTTATATACTGTAGTGAGGTGACGTGAAGCAGATGGAGGCGGGGTGATAGTGGTACCATCCACTAGTCGAAGTAGGTCTTCGTCCAAAGGTTGAACAAGTGTTGAAGAATTCTTTGTACCAGATCCATGATGCTGCAGTGTCTGACAGTTGTGATGAATGGTTTGAAAAACCGACAAGTTGAAGATTGAGACACTTATGCAGCATATGGGAATCTTTATTCAGGAAACGTTTCGCCACACAGTGGCTTCATCAGTCCAATACAAAGATGAAGGCGTAAGGAGAGGAGGAGAATGAGGTAATCAGTCCCTCAACCTGGAGTCGATGTGTTCAGTCCATCAATCTTGTAGAATGTACAGCATAGGGCCGTAGACGTGGCTTATATACTGTAGTGAGGTGACGTGAAGCAGATGGAGGCGGGGTCATAGTGGTACCATCCACTAGTCGAAGTAGGTCTTCGTCCAAAGGTTGAACAAGTGTTGAAGAATTCTTTGTACCAAGATCCCATGATGCTGCAGTGTCTGACAGTTGTGATGAATGGTTTGAAAAACCGACAAGTTGAAGATTGAGACACTTATGCAGCATATGGGAATCTTTATTCAGGAAACATTTCGCCACACAGTGGCTTCATCAGTCCAATACAAAGAGGAAGGCGTAAGGAGAGGAGGAGAATGAGGTAATCAGTCCCTCAACCTGGAGTCGATGTGTTCAGTCCATCAATCTTGTAGAATGTACAGCTAGGGCCGTAGACGTGGCTTATATACTGTAGTGAGGTGACGTGAAGCGTATGGAGGGGGGGGGTTTAAAAGTGGGTTTTCCAAAAAAACCCCCCTAGTCGAAATAGGTCTTCGTCCCAAAAGGGTTTAAAAAAGGTTTAAGAATTTTTGTACCAAAAATCCCCTGATGCTGCAGTGTCTGAAGGGTTTTGATGAATGGTTTGAAAAATGACAAGTTGAAGATTTAGGGGAATTATGAGCATATGGGAATCTTTATTCGGAACCCTTTTGCCACACAGGGCTTATCAGTCCTGGGAAAAAAGATTCCCCTATTTTGCATAAATGTCTCAAACTTAACTTGGGCGGTTTTTTTAAACCATTCATTTACAAAAGGGCAGGGCACTTTCCGCATCATGGGATTTGGTACAAAAAATTCTTAACAATTGTTCAACCTTTGGACGAAGACCCACTTCGATAAAATGGATGGTACACTATGACCCCGCCCCCATCTGCTTCAGTCACCTACTACAGTATATAAGCCAAGTTTTACGGGCCCATCTGTACATTCTACAAGATTTTTGGACCCGAAAAACATCGACTCCAGGTTTGAGGGGACTGATTTCCTTTAAACTCTCCTCTCCTTCCGGGGCCTTTCCCCTTTGTATTGGGAAGTTTAAGCCCTCGTGTGGCGAAAAAGTTTCCTGAATAAAGATTCCCATATTTCTGCCCTAAAATGTCTCAAACTTCAATTTTCAGTTTTTCAAACCTTTTACCACAAAATGTCAGACCCCTCAGCTTTATGGGATCTTGGTACAAAGAATTCTTCAAAAATTGTTCAACCTTTGGAGAAGCCTATTTGAAATTTGTGGATGGTACCTATGACCCCGCCTCCATCTGCTTTTACGTACCCCATCAGTATATAAACCCCGTCTACGGCCCCATGCTTACATTTACAAGATTGATGGGCCCGAACACATCGAAATCCCGGTTTTAGGGGGCTGATTTTCCTCCTTCTCCTCCTCTCCTTATGCCTTCCTCTTTTTTATTGGACGATGAAGCCACTGTTTTGGCGAAACGTTTCCGAATAAAGATTCCCCTTGCTGCAAAAAATTTTCAATCTTCAAAATTGTCGGTTTTTCAAAACCCTTCATACAACTGTCAGGGCCTCAGCATCATGGGATCTTTGGTACCCAAAAAATTTTCAACACTTGTTCAACCTTTGGGGGCGAAGGGGCCTACTTCGACTAGTGGATGGGACCACTATGACCCCCCCTCCCTCTGCTTTTTCCCTCACCTCACTACAGTATATAAGCCAGTCTACGGCCCTATGGTTACATTCAAAGATTGATGGGCGGAAAAACATGACTCCAGGTTTAGGGAAGATTATCTCATTCTCCTCCCCTCCCTTTCGCCCCTTCCCTTTTTTGTATTGGAATGATGAACAAATGTGTGGCGAAACGTTTCCGAATAAAAATTCCCATTGCTGCATTTTGGGTTTCAATCTTTTAACTTGTCAGGGTTTTTAAAACCATTCATCACAACTGTCAGACCCCTGGCCGCATCATGGGATTTGGTACAAAGTTTCTTCAACAAATTGGGAACCCTTTGGGCGAAGACCCCACTTGGGCTAGTGGAATTTGGGACCATTTGACCCGCCCTCCATCTGGCCCCGTCAACCCCCATACAGTATTTTAAGCCAAAGTCTTCGGCCCCCCATGCTGTACATTCTAAAAAGATTGGGGAATTTAACACATCGGGCTCCCGGTTAAGACTGATTACCTATTCTCCTCCCCTCCTTACGCCCCCTTTCCCCTTTGTATTGGACTGATGAAAAACCTGTGTTTTGGGGAAATGTTTTCCCGAAAAAAGATTCCCCTATTTTCTGCATAAATGTCCAATCTTCAACTTGTCGGTTTTTTAAACCCTTCATCACAACTGTCAGACACTGCTGCATCAGGGGAATCTTGGTACAAAGAATTCTTCAACACTTGTTCAACCTTCGGACGAAGACCTACTTCGACTAGTGGATGGTACCACTATGACCCCGCCTCCATCTGCTTCACGTCACCTCACTACAGTATATAAGCCACGTCTACGGCCCTATGCTGTACATTCTACAAGATTGATGGACTGAACACATCGACTCCAGGTTGAGGGACTGATTACCTCATTCTCCTCCTCTCCTTACGCCTTCCTCTTTGTATTGGACTGATGAAGCCACTGTGTGACGAAACGTTTCCTGAATAAAGATTCCCATATGCTGCATAAGTGTCTCAATCTTCAATTGTTTTACATGATGGTAAGATTGCTGGTGTCTTTTTTTTTCTGTGTCATACACATGCAAGATTTCAGGTATGTCTTGCTACTTCTACTTACACTTAGGTCACACTACACATACATGTACAAGCATATATATATATATATACACACCCCTCTGGGTTTTCTTCTATTTTCTTTCTAGTTCTTGTTCTTGTTTATTTCCTCTTACCTCCATGGGAAAGTGGAACAGAATTTTTCTTCCATAAGCCATGTGTGTTGTAAGAGGTGACTAAAATGTATAAATTACTAAATTTAAAAAGAGAAACTTTTGTTTTTCTTTTTGGGCCACCCTGCCTCGGTGGGATACGGCCGGTTTGTTGAAAGAAAATAATAATAATAATAATAATAAAAATTTATAATAATAAAAATAAAATTAATAAATAATAATAATAAATATCCTTTTTTCTGACACCATGCCTAGCCCTTCTAGGGTAGCGTAGGTGCCTGAACCCGAGCTTGCAGCTCACAAGACTGCCATTCCCATTAGCCCCCTTGGGGTGGGGATGGCAGACCAGAGGCGCCCAGCTTCTCCCTACGAGCCCTGTGAGCACGGGGAATGTGGCTAGGCCTGGGGACAGTTGGTCCCACAGATGAGGGGGTACTTGTGCCTCCTCCCATGGGAGACTTAGGTCTCAGATACTCCCTAGACAGGGAGCCAAGGCTGGGCCACCACTTGGAAAAGGCCTAGGCCATGAGAATACAGGCGAATATTTAATAATAAAAATAAAATAATAATATAACATGTATTATAATAATACATACATAATAATAATGTACTACATAATAATAATGTATTACATAATAATAATTATAATAATAGACGGCTTCAAAAGGCCGTCACTAGATGGCAGTGTTTACCACAACAAAGTGGGAGCAGTTGTGGCTGCCTCCACCTGTTACATAATGACATATTTTATTCATTCTTGAGTATACAGTGGACCCCCGCCTTACGAACGCATCGCATTACGTTAAATCCACCATACGAAGCATTTGAACGCAAAAAATTTGCCTCACCTCACAATAAAAAACTCGCCTTGCATGAATCGTCCAGGACACGTCCCACATGTGGCCTCAGCTGCCCCGTGGGTGCCAATGTTTACAAGCCCGCCAGCGCGGTCGCATCCACGCATACATTCGGTACATTTCACCTTATCCCAGTGTTTTTTGTGCTTGTAACTGCAAAATAAGTCACATGGGGCCCCAAGAAAGCTTCTAGTGCCAACCCTGTGGTAAAAAGGGTGAGAATTAGTATGGAAATTAAGGAAGATTTTGAAGGGTTTGGGGCTAACCCTGTGAAGCCTATGCAAGTTGTGGAGTCCATTGTGCCTACTTCAAAGATTAAGGAAATGCAAACCTTTATGAATGAAAATCACCCTAACACAGCTATTGCAAGCCGTGCTGGTGACTATTACAATGACAATGTTGTGGCCCATTTTAGGCAAATCTTAAAGGAATGGGAGGTACAGAGCTCTATGGACAGATTTGTTGTGCGACAGAGGACCAATGAGACTCAAGTTGGTCCTAGTGGCATTAAAAGAAGAAGGGAAGTAACCCCAGAAAAGAACTTGCTACCTCAAGTCCTAATGGAAGGGATTCCCCTTCTAAGCAATAACTTCCACACTCTCCCCTCCTCCCATCCCATCAATCATCACCACATCTTCAAAAAAGATAAGTGTCATGTATTCTATTCTTAGTAGAGTAGTAATTGTGCATGTCTTCTTCAGTTTGTGTGTATTAAAATTAACATTTCACGTGCTAAAAAAAATTTTTTTTTTCCATACTTTGGAGTGTCTTGATAATAAATTTGTTGAGTTAGGCATAAGAATTAACAACTGGGCGTCTACACTACAAGCTGACTTGTTTGCAATCCTAATGGTGCTAAAGCTAACCTATGACACTGAGCTTGACTCAATCATCATTACTGATTCTATGTCATCACTGAAGGCTCTTGACTCATATAATGACTCCAATAACATGCTCATTGGAGAAGCCAGGTATAGATACTCAAAAATTAGGGACAAAGGAATTAATGTACAATTGCTATGGATCCCATCACACATTGGATTACTCCTTCATGATAAAGTTGATATGTTAGCCAAGAAGAGTACCCAGAAGGAGAATGTAGAATATAACTTTGGTATAACTGTGTCTAGCATTAGGAATAATATTAGGAGAGAAGTAAATAATGAAAATGATTTATAGGAATGCAGTTAGAAGCCTGAGTAGATCTATAACCCACTATGATAACATGAATGTAGATAAGTATGTTTATGGAGCAACGTGCAATGTGAACAGACTGACTGATGTTGTAGTGGCCAGGCTTAGGCTTGGTTACAAGTACTTCTGGCAGTTTGGGAGACACACAGATGATGATCAAACTAAATGTAAATTATGTGGTCAGGCATATGGTCACTCTCTTGAACACTATGTGCTTAATTGTCCACTTATTGAGGAATACAGAGACAGAGTATAATAACCTATGTGACATGTCAAGATATCTTATTAATGAAAATAAGATACCAGATATACTAAGCAAATTTCCTAAATTTGCTTGTAACTGATAAGTGAACTATAGATATGTAGATATAAATCCATATGTATTCCTGTTAATACTTTGTGGTCTAGTTCCTAGGCCTTTTGTGTATCCACATGCTCTCGCGCTACCGTCCACAGGATGGATATGGGGTGCACAATAAACTAGCCACTTCAGTGGCAAAATCTAAAAAATCTAATTGCACAGATTAATTTGATTTCCATTATTTCTTATGGGAAAATTAATTCGCCTTACGATAATTTCATAAGAACATAAGAAAGGAGGAACACTACAGAAGACCTACTGGCCCATGCGAGGCAGGTCCTTATCAAAACGACCTCTACCTAAAGCTACCAAAGAATAACTCCCTTACCCAATGACACCAATCAAACCCAGCCCCCCCCACTCATATATTTGTCCAATCTCTTCTTAAAGCTACCCAGGATCCTAGCCTCTATCACCCCCATGCATCTACAACTCTGTTAGAAAACCAGTACTTACTTATGTCCTTTCTAAATCTAAATTTATCCAACTTAAATCCATTATTTCTGGTTCTTACCTGGTTCGACACCCTAAGTACTTTATTAATATCTCCCTTGTTTATGCCCGTCATCCACTTATACACTTCAATGATATCTCCCCTCATTCTACGCCTCTCCAGAGAGTGGAGATTTAAGGCTTTAAGTCTATCTTCATACGGGAGGTTCCTTACACAGTAAATCATTTTAGTCATTCTTCTCTGTATGTTCTCTAATGAGTCTATATCCATCCTGTAGTAAGGGGACCAAAACTGAGCAGCATAATTTAAATGAGGCCTCACTAGTGATGTATAGAGCTGTAAAATAACTTTTGGACTTCTGTTACTTATACTTCTTGAGATAAATCCAAGTAATCTGTTGGCCTTGTTGCGCACACTAAGGCACTGCTGTCTTGGCTTTAGATTTCGGCTTACGATAACCTTTCAGGAACGGATTAATATCGTAAGGCGGGGGCCCACTGTATATCAGGTTTCTATGCTATTTATATTGTTTATTATTTCACATTAGATGAACTGTGATAGATAAATAAGCCGTAGACTTGATGATAGAAAAATATTCAAGGAGTATTTTGTCCTGTCTCCAGACAAACTCTCATCGGCCACTGCAGCTGCCACATATATATACAGTAGGGCCCTGCTTTACGGCATTTTGCTTTATGGCGTTCCGCTTATACAGTCATTTCAAATTATGACCAAAACTCGCTATACGGCTCCCCCCACCTGTCTTTTTAATACGGTCACTGTGCCCCCCCCGGGGTTTGTTTAATTCTTGGAGTTTGAAAGCACAAAGCCCTTCCATTTTGTCGGGAAACCCCCAAAATTTTTCAATTGTTTTTAAAAGTTTTTTATTTTATTAACCTGATAATTATCTTTTTTTTCCTGTACCAAAATTAATTTACACACTGTGCTGGCATGCGGTGACTTTAAAAATCAGTAAGAGTGTCTTATTTCCCAATGTCTATTAGAATGATTAAAATAATCCCCGAGTCTCATTTAAAGTCGACATTACGTTAAATACCATTTTCATTAATCCCTTGGTATTTTCCAAAATTTATAATAAACATGATGCTAACTATAAAATGATAAATACACCCCACAGTAAAATAAAAAAACTAAAAATGAGATGTGGTAGCCAGAATTGCACAAGTGATGCCATTTATAAATAATAAAAATAATCACCTATCTCATTAAAGTCTATACGTATTACTTTAATTACACATTTTCATTAATCCTCATGTTTTTTTTTTCAAAATTATAAATAAAATGTTACATAACATATAAAGATGATAAATAACCCCACAATAGAAAAAATAAACATAAATATGAATGTGGTACCCAGAAAAACTTGTAAAGTTGGCAAAAATAACAAAAAGGAAAATATTTACTGGGGGTAACTGTAAAAAATTATTTCTTTCGTTGTATGTAAAGTTATTGAGGTATTACACGTTACATAGATTTCATACATAACAACATATGTTGAGAATGGGAAAACCCAAAAAAGTCAGAGTGACTTATTTCCTTCCTTACTAGAGCTCATTTCTTCTCAAAATGATGACAGAGAATGGGATGTTCTTTTTATTTATTCTACCGTATCAATGTGAGACAACCTGTACACAATGTAACTTGTACACAAACAAGATGTGTACACTTTGTTTGTTTACAAAACTTACCTTCGCCTGGTTTGTTTACATAACTCTGCGCCTGTCCTCTCTCATGCACTCATTCTTTCTCTCTCTCATTTATTGGTTTTATCTCATTTACTTACTCCTGACCCTACATTAAGACTACAAATATTTTAAGGTAAGTAATGAGTGCACTGTGTGTGTATTGTACTTTTTTATTGTTTTTTGATGCCTAGTTCTATTGTTAACTTAATATATGTTAGTGTAAACTTCTTATCTAGTATTTGTATGCATTTATAAATGGAAAAAAGGGTGTTCCACTTTACGGCGGTTTCCGCTTTACGGCAGTAGCCTGGAACCTAACCTGTCGTATAAGTGGGGCCCTACTGTACACGTAATGACATATTTTATTCATTCTAGAGTATATGTTGGACTATCTTAATAAAACTTGGGCAATGTATGATGAAAAGCTGCTTCTTAGCGTACACCAAAAATGAAAGAAATTGGATCATAAATAACGAAGTTCACTTCCAGCCATTAGCCGCCCCTTAGCGGTATACAGTGGACCCCCGAGTTTCAGCAGCATCGACTTTCATGAAATTCGACTTCCGGCAAGTTTTTTTTGGCAAAACTTGGCCTCGAGTTTTGTGATTAGACTCGTGATTCGGCGACCATCCGGTACCATTCCGCCCATCACAGCGCACACAAAGCCAGTCTCCCACGCCATTCACGCTCAGTGTGCCATTGTTTACCAACATGTGACCATCACCCCGCGGGTTCATATGTAATAATCCATTGTTTTTTGTGATTGCAACTGCTAAATAAGTCACCATGGGCCCAAGAAAAACTAGTGCAAGCCCTTTGGTAAAGAAAGCGAAGAACACGATCCAGAGGGATTTTGAAGGGTTTGAGGCAGACCCTGACCCTGCTGACCCTCTGCCTGTTATGGAAGGTGATGTGGCATTGGGCAAGTCCATGGGGTTGGAGGTGAGTGACAGGGATGTGGAAGAGTTGGTGGAGGACCACAGGGAAGAGCTAACCACTGACAAACTGCAAGAGCTTCAACTGGAACAGCATCAGACCACAGCTGAGGAACTTGCTTCAGAGGAGGAGGAAAAGAGAGTGAATAAGGACATGTGTTCAAAGTGGAATGATTTACAAAGTTTTGTTGAAAAGTATCACCCTGACCAAGCTGAAACAAGACATATCTGCAACATGTTCAGTGACAAAACCTTGTCCCACTTAAGGGAAATCATAAAGAAATGCCAGAAACAGACCTCCCTGGACAGATATTTTGTGCAACAGGGGTCCAGTGACTCTCAAGTTGTTCCCAGTGGCATTGAACGAAGAAGGGAAGTAACCCCAGGAAAGGACTTACTACCTGAAGTCCTAATAGAAGGAGATTCTCCTTCCCAACAATAGTGTACACCTTCCTACTATCCTCTCCTCCCGTCTTCCATCCACCCAGAAGTCTTCAGTAAAGGTAAGTGTAATGTTATTATTATTTTTTACATGCATGTACTTGATTTCTGATTGTTTTCAGAATGTGAATCTTTATTTAATTTGAAAAAAAATATTTTATTTTAATATTTTTGGGTGTCTGGAACAGATTAATTTTATTTCCATTATTTTTTGTGGGAAAATGGTTTCGAGTTTCATGAATTTCAACTTTCAGCAAGCTCTCTAGAAAGAATTTATCACGAAACTCGGGGGTCCACTGTATTTTCATATGGTTTTTATGGTTGTATTCTCCTTTTTTTTGGTCTCATTTGATAGAATGGAAGATATACTACAGAAACAGATATGATTTTGATTGGTTTCATGACGAAAAGTACCTTGAAATTGAGCTCAAAGTAGTGGAAATGTTTGATTTTTGCCGATGTTCAAGAGTAAACAAATGCCATTGTCCAATGTGTGTCTAACTGGCCAGTCTAATAATAGGTTGACATTATTTATACAATTATTACAAAAACGCAGTAGTCTGCATAACAGTAAATCTTCTATTATAAGAATACGCACGTATTAATTAAAAATAATAATACGTAACAATTATAATAATAATAATAATAATAATAATAATAATAATAATAATAATAATGCATATAATAATATAATACGTAATACAACTATAATAATAATTATAATAATGTGTATGTACGTACTATATATAATTAAGTTTGAGCATGCCACCAGGAGATGCGGTGTATGTCAAAACAAAGATTAGCAGTCCACATGTGCTTACGGAGTTTACCACACGGGTGAAGGAATACTCCTGTCTTTCTTAAGTTTTGTGCACTTATTTCACAAAATTTCTTGTTTCTAACCATGGGTCATAAGAAAGCAAGTCCACAGCAGAGTGCTGAGAAGAAAAAGAGGATGATTACCATGGATTTAAAGCAGGAAATCATTGATAAACATGGACAAGGTGCAGTTAAGTGACAAAGTGCATCATTAAGAGTGTAGCAATTAAGTGTGCATAGGATTAAGAGTGTATCACCCAGAGAAAGTTTCAAATGGTCATGCACTGGACCTATTTAATGACGCTTGCATAAGTCATTTCCAAAACATTCTGAAAGGGAGGAAGAAACAAACCTCCTTGGACAGTTTTTTCTTGAAACACTCTGCAGATGAAAGTGTGACAAGCATGGAGAAAAGGCCAAAAATCAGTGAATAGTGAAGTACGTATCATTAACCCTTTCAGGGTCCATCCCGTAGATCTACGGCTTTACGTTCAGGGTCCAAACCGTAGATCTATGTCATGAGCTCAGCTCACTCTGATAAACTGTGAGTGGTAAATTTGGGCCTAGATATGAGAGAACACATCTATGTGGTAAGAGTGCACCACATAAAACAAATCCTGCAACACACTGTGTATAATGAGAGAAAAAAACTGAGACCGCGATTTTCGATTAAAATAGCGACTTTGCAGTGTTTTTTCGTATGTTTTTTATAGCTGTAATTGTGATTTCTTGGTCTCATTTGATAGAATGGAAAAAATATTACGGGAAAGGGAAAAGATGATTTTTGATTGGTTTTGCACTGGAAAATGGTTTGGGAAACTGAGCTAAAAATAGCAAAATTTTAAATTTTTCCCAAATTGTTCAAGGTAAAAAAACAATTCAAAAAGTCTAATACCCCCAAAGCTGGGGGGTTTTAAATACATTCACAAATGTGATGATGATTTTTTATACAATTATTAAAACATTGCAAAAACAGAAAATTTTTTCTTTTTTTTGTAAAAATTTAAAAATTAAATTTTGTGAAAAAAAAAATAAAAAATGGAATTTATTTGAAAACCCAAAAAAACGAAACAAATAAACGGGAGGAAAGGGTTTTTTAAGTGCCGGGAAAATACCTCCCTTTTTTTATTCTGGCCCTATTTTGCAATTGGAAAAATTTTAAAAATTTTTGTTTTAAAATTGGGCCCAAATTCCCTATTTATTTTTTTTTTATTTTCCCCCACGGGCCGGGATTCACCCAAAGGCCCAGGGGGGCCCCGGGAAAAAAAAAAAAAACTTTCACCATCATTAAACTCCATCACTGTCTTGCCAAAAGGGGTTTTTTCACTACGTTTTTAAACGCCCCAAACTTTTAACACCCTCCTTCAGAGTGCAGGCACTTTTTCTTTTTTTCCCCAGGACTAAATTTGGGCCCCTGCCGGTTTCCCTAAACCCCCTTCTAAATTTTACTTTGCTCACACTCCAAAAAGGGGGAAAAGTTTTAAAAAACCCTTTTGTCCCCAATTACCCCTTAAAAACACCTCATGCATACCTGCGGGAAAAGCCCCAACCCCCCTTTCGCACAAAAAAACCTTTCCTTTACCCCCTCTCCCCAAACCTTTTCCCTTGGGCCCAAACCCCAAACCCCCCCTTTCCTTCCAAACGGGATGTTTCATTCTTGAAGTCATTCTGTTTCCCCCCAATTCTCTCTACATGTCCGTACCACCTCAAAAAACCCCTTTTTTCCAAATCACTTTTTTTTTTTAGTAAAAAACTGTTGCCCTTGGCGATTTTTTGTGCTCAGTCCATAAAAATTTAAAGTAATACTAATTAGAAAATAAAATGCCCCTCTTATTGTAGTTAGTTTTAAAGGGCCCTTGGTGTGTAGTAGTTTTTTTAAGTATGAAAATAAGATGTTTTTCTTCATTTGAATAATAAAAAAATTTTTTATAACCTTATAAAATAAGGTAAAAGGACCCCAATGGAAATAAGTCCCCTTGTCTGACTTTTTTGGGTTTATCCAGGTTCTTTTAAAACATTTGCTGCTATTTTTGATAATTTTTTGTAACTGTATTTGTGTATACCTGAATAAATTACTTACTTCCCTTACTTAAAAAAATTAGCAAAGGGAATTTGGTCGACGGGAAATAATGAAATTTGGGCCCTTTAAAATGGGAGTCAAAGTTGGAAAAAATTGCCGATTCGTAAAATTGCTAAACACTTCAAATTCCGAGCATAAATTTCGTAAAATTTTCCATAAAATTTTCATACTTTTTGCTTTTTTCCCTTCACAAAAAGTTTCCCTCTACCTTTTTCATAAAAAAAATTTAGAAAAATTTTTTTTTTTTTTAAAATTTTTTGGACACTGGGGCATTTTCAGATTTTGGCTTGGACCCTAAAAGGGTTTTTTTAAAATAAAAATTTTTAGCATTAAGTGCCCAAAGGTTTCATTAACGGGTAGCAAAAAGTGAAACATGGGAAATTAAGGTGTATCCCCCAGAGAAAACTTCAAAGGGGTCTTTGCACTGGCCCTATTTAATGACAGTTACATTTAATTTTGCCCGCTTCTCTTCCCCTTCCCCAAGGTAAATGCTTTTTTAATACATAATTTCTTTAAAAATTATTATTATTATTATTATTTTTTTTTATTATTTTTATTTTTGTTTTTCTTTGAAACAATTTTTGCATATTTAATCTAAAGGATTTTGCCTCAAAAAAACACTCCATTTTTGTTATAATAAAAGCGGGGGAAAGGTTTCGTTTTTCAGGAGGAGAAAATGGCTCCCGGGGTGGCCCATAATACACAACAAAAAACAAGGGCCCAATGTGCCCCCTGCTCCACAAACCACAATTTAAATAATATTTCATGTTTCTATGTTATTAATTTTTCTTTTTTATCATGTTTCTATGTTATTAATTTTTGTTTATGTCATATTGATGAACTTTTTTTTTGAAAAATTTTAAGCCGTTTTCATGATTTCGTGAAATATTAAGGACCCTGTTGGGCTCCTGAAGGAGCGGGGAAACGGATTAATTGATTTTAATTTAATTTTAAACCCCTTTGCGTTTTCGACGAATTTGCGTTTTTCGCGCCCCTTTTCGGACATTTTTTATACAGGGTACAGTGGACCCCCTCCCTTTCCCGATAAACCCCCCAATCCCGACCAAAATTATTTTAATTTATTTTGTAAGTGCGTTTGTACGTGTATGTTTGGGGGTCTGATAATTGACAATTTTTCACAATATTCCTTTTTGGGGAAACAAATTCTTTCAGTACTGGCCCCCGGAACAAAATTTCGGAAAAAAAATTTTAATTCTTTAAAACCGGGGTTCACTGTATTTTCTAGGGTTTTAAAATCAGCAGGAGAAAGTGGTGGGCCCCAAAGTGAAAAATTGGGTCTGTGTGGTCAGTGTGAAAAAATAAAAAAAACCCCTGCAGCATCCCTTTTGCATAATGAAAAAAAAAAAAAAACTGCCCAATTTTTTTGGTTTTTAAAGTTTGACTTTGGGGTTTTTTTTGGGTAGTATTTATCGTTGTTTTCTTTTTTCATGGTCTCAGGTGAAAAAATCGGAAAAACCCATTTTAAAAAAAAACAGAGAGGGTTTTTCATTACTTTCACGAGGGAAAAAGGGCCCTTTTGAAATTGAGCTCAAAGAAGAGGAAAATTTTCGTTTTTTACCAATGTTAAAGAGTAAGAAAATTTAAACCCCAAACACGCCCAATAAAACGTCAACGGGGGGAAGTCTAATTTTCTTTCGGGGGTTTGCATTGATATTTTTTTACACCTTTTTTTACAATAATGAAAGTATTTGCTGACGAAAATTTTTTGTATTTTTTTTTTTTTGTATAAATAAAAAAATCAAAATAAAAAGGCAATAGAAATTTAAAGGGGAGGGCCTAGAGACTGACTAAGGAAAAGGGCTAAAATTATTTTAGTGCCGGGAATGTCTCCCATTTTTTATTCCCCCCTTTTTTAAAAATTTGGCTTTTTAATTTAAATTTGCGTAAAATTTGGGCCCAAAATTTCCCATTTTTGCCCAAACTTTTTTGGGTAGTTAAAAAATGGAAAATGGGCATTTTTCTTGTACTAAAATGACAAAAAAAAAATTGGGGGTTTAAAGAAAAAGCAAATGGGGTTTGGTAAAACTGGAAAAAAACAAAATTGGCAAAAAAAAACAGGGCCCCCCAAAGTGGAAAAAATTTGGCCGTTTTGCGTTTATTTTCACCGAAACCGCTAACTTCGCGGGACCCATAATTTCATAAATTTTTCCCGGCCCAAAATTTTTGGGGGACTTTTGGTGTCTTTAACCATAAAGGATGAGATTCTATATAAATTTCAAAAGAAAAAAAAATTTTTTTTTTTCCCAAAACTTTTGCGACCAAAATTGACTTTTTTCAAAAAAAGGGGGCTTGCGAAAAGTAAAGGGGTTTTAAATGAGGGGAAAATTTGACTTGCAAACGAGCAAATCCATTTCCCCCGAGAAAAGGGTCAGGGGAATAAATTTAAAATCGCAATTTGGGGTTTTCCCCTGTATCATTTGTACTGCAATTTTACCACTGAATACATCATTGTTTTTTTTAAATCTTAATTTAAATTTTAAACCCCGGGCCCATAAATGTCTGTTAAAAGGGGTTTTTGGGGAAGTGAAACCCAATCCTACTTTTTCTTTGAAAAAATTTGTATCACGTCCAAAAAAAAAAATTAAAATTAAAAAAATTTTTCCCAAAAGTGCCTTCACCTGAAAAGGTCATAGATCACGGGCCGGGGGGAAAATTGTCCCAAAAGGAAGGTTATACAAAGGTCAGAGCCCAAAGTGTGTTTGAAGGAGTCGGAAAGGGGAAGGAGGTGGTTAGAAAGGGGTTTAGTAGGAAGGACACAAATAACCCCCCACATAGAAGAGGAAGTTACGATGTTTCCTTCAGCCCATCCGGGCCCAAAATTAAAAAAGTCACATTTAATAAAAAAGGAGGGAGGGAAATTTATAGGCCAGTAAAAAGGGAGGGGCGGGAGAGGTAGGAAAAAAAGGGGAGGAAGAGGGTAGGGGGGAAAGGGTGTGGGCAATTTTTGGGGTCAGTAAAAAAATAAAAGGAGCACTGCAAGGGAGCTATGGGTCACAGAGGGTAGGGGGGTTTAAGAAGGGCCAGGGGGCCCAAAAAATAAAAAAGGGAAACCATTCCCAAAAGGGTAGAAAAAAAGGAAAAACCAAAAAGGAAAAAAAGGAAAAAAAAGAAACGGGTTAAAGTCAAAGGGGGCTCGGGAAAGTTTGAAGCATTTTACAATGTCATAATGGGAAAAGGAAGGTTTCTAAAGAGCAAACCCGGAAAGTTTCTACGTGGACCCCGGAAAAAAAAAAAACGTCTTTCAAAAAGAAATAATCAGAATAAGTAACATTTCTGAGTAAAAATTTTATTTGGTCGTAAACGTCACTGAATTAGGTTTTAAGTCATTTGTGTGGGGGCCCTGAGCTGCCCCGTGGCCATTGTTTACCAGCTAGTGGGAGGGATCCCATAGCTAAAAAATTACATTTTTATTATTCAATTCTTTTTAGTGTTGGGAACTGCTAAAAAAGTACCATGTACCAAGAAGCTTCTAGTGCCAGCCACCCCTTTTGGGGTAAAGAGCTTGAGAGAGAGGGGGAAAATTTGCCTTTTTCAGTAAATTCCCGCAATGTGTACGATACTAAAGCAGCGGGAAAGTCTATAAAGGGGACTATAGCCCCAACCCAGGATAAAGTGTGGGCTTTAAACTGTAGAAATTTAAAAGAAATTAATCAATAGAAAAAGGACAGCACAAACCCTAAATCCCCCTTTTTTGGTTGGGTTATATAGGGGGGGGACTGACAAAAAACCGCGTCTCTAGTCCTCCCGCTGCGCCCGCCTCCACCGCCATATGTACAGAAAACACTCTTGACTTATTTTAATGACTATTTTTTTCATTCAAGAGTATATGTCATGTTTTTTAAAATATTATTTTTTATGTCTATTAGTTGAATTATGCTAGATAAATAAGCTGTAGACCCTGTTTTTAGTTTCATATTAAAGGGGACTTTCTTGTTCCTGTTCCAAGGGCTTTTCCCAAATTTTACGCCAGAATCAGACCTCTTTTGAAACACTTTTTTGAGCGACAGGGGCACAGGGGGACCCCCAAAAGGGTTGGGGCCCTTTGTGGAAATTAAAACCCTTAAACTGCCCAAAACCAAAATTTATTTTCACATGTGAGTGACAATTTAAATTTAATTTCCCGTGTTTTACTTTTTCTGTGCAAAAAAATATCAAATACTATTTTACAAATACAGCCCTTTCCAAAATTACAATTTGCACAAGAAACTTCATTGTGGTTTAAAAGTTTAAAATAAGTAAAAACAAAAATTTAAAAAATAGACTTTAAAAGGAAAAATAAGGGGGTTTTTCTGCTCATTTTAAAAAACCCTTTTTTATAAACCACTTTTGAAAGAGCTAAAGAAATATACTGAATAAATAAAATAATTAAAAATAATAATAATTTAAAAAAAATAATAATAATAAAAATAATAATCATAATAATAATAAAAATAATAATAATTAATAATAATAATAAAAATAATAAAAATTTAAAAATAATCTTTAAAAAATAATAATAATTATAATAATAAAATAATAAAAATTAATAAAAATTCTTTCTTTATAACCCGGACATGTAGAAGGTTTTAAAAGGGGCCATTGCTGACTTCAATGACATACTACCCCCCATAAAAAGCCGCTTTTTTATGCAAAATTTTATTTTTGGGAAAATTAGGTCCCGTTTTTTCCCCGGGGCGACCCACACCAGTTCCCCAACAACAACCCCGCTTGTAGGGGGAAAAGGGACAATAGGGGTAAGGAAACCCCTCCTAAAAGTTTCTACCCTTACCCGGTCAGGGGGGCAACCCCTTTTTTCCCAATTTTTTTCCCCTGGCTGGCTTGGGCAAGGTCCCCACTTTTACACTTGAAAGGGTCCGGTTCAATTCCCGGGGGGTGGAAAATTACACCTGTTTTTCCAGTTCACCTAGGAGTAAGTACCCGGGTGTTAGGGGGAGTGGTTTTGGGTGGCATTTTTTTGGGGGGCAACATTGGGCCACAGGTTTTTTAAAAAAAGACAGACAGGTTTCCCCAATGAATTTCACTGACCCTTTTTTGGGTTATATTGGGTAGCTAAACCCCCCCTACCTGGGTTATCTGGGTTGCTAACCCTCCCTTCCCTGGGTTTTCCCGGGTGGCTAAAACCCCCCGGGGTTTTAAAAAATTTAAACAAAAAAATTAAAGCTTTTCCCCCACAGTTGAGTTAAATTTTTTTTTATTAGTAACTAAACCTTAAAAAATTACTAAAATTAAACCTTTCTTTCTTGCCTGAGCACCTTAAAACCGCCCGCTCCCTGAGCCCCCTAACACCTTTTAATTTAAAATCGGCCGAATTTTCCGAATTTTGTAAAGTAAAAAGGACACAAGTGCAACTAATGGACATTTTTTTGTGGCACGTTTTGCTTCAAAAGGGGCTTTATCAAAACCCTTACAACAATACGGGGATGCTGAGGGTATATAAAGGTCAGAGTGAGGTTTTCCCAAAACCCGTGGGGGTAAAATTTTAAAATGTTCAATAGTGGTTAGTAGTTGTATGTTGTAGTTGTAGTGACAAAAATAAATAGTTAGTAAAATCCAATTTTGGTAGAGGGAAAATTTAAATTTTGTAATTTAGTAAAGGATTTAAAAGCTATTATTGGGGGAACATTAAAAAAAGGGGTTGGGGCAAATATAGGGCTGGGAAAAAAGGCGCTTGTTTCAGTGTTGGTACAGTTCCCTTTCTAATGCCGGGGGAAAAAAAATCCCCCCCCAGTTCCAACCCAAATTCCACCAGTCCGATAAATTTTCTTTGCAAATATTTCAGGGTCTAAAGCCAGCAACAAAAAAACAAAAAACCCCAAACCCTGGGCTGCTTGCAAAAAGGCAAAGGCAATGTTCGCGGTTTTCCCGGGCCCAAATAAAGGATCACTTTGGGCAACGAAATTTTGGATCCCAGGTTACAACCTATAAGATGTTTGGGAAAAATTTAACAGGCAAAAGGGGGGGGGTTGGCCTGTACATTGAAAAGTCACTTTTTTGCACAGAACTGCTTTAAAGCTCAAAAAGAAGTTTGTGGAAGTTTTAGCAAATAAAGGGTCCCCAAAAACCAAAAAATAGTTTGTGGTAGTCTACAAGCCTAGGATTTTTTAAAATCCCCGCAATTCCGGAAAAAGCTGTTAAAAAAATTTTCCACTGTCTGGGAAAAAATTTTCCCGTCCTTCCCCCCAAAAATCTTGCTCTGGGGGGTTTCAAAATTTTTTGGCACCTAAAATGGAGGAAAATTTGCAAAATTAAAATTTTTTGCAGTAATAACAACCCGGAGGCCCCGCTCTGAGGGAAAACCCCTCCACGAGCTTTTAAAACTCTGCCCCAAAATTCAATTTTTAAAATAGCAAAAAAATAGAGCCTACTTCCCCTGGAGAATACACTAGGGCCTCTCTTCACTAAAAAATGAAAGATCTGGGTAAAAAATGTCACCCTATTCAAAAAACCCAAAATACTCAGATCACAAAAAAAAATTGAAAGGGTTTAGACATTTTATGCGTGGGGCCCAGACCGACAAAATGAGTTGTCACGAGGGAGCATTTACCAAATTCAAAATTCAATAACAAAAAAAAAATAAAGTGGGCCAAGTAAAAACCCAAATCCTTCCGATTTAAGCTGGGGAAAATATATAAGCAAACAGACCCAAAAAATTGTGCCTTGAAAAAGTTTAAAATCGGTGGCACTCGATGTATGCACAAGGGGTTATTCCTCTATGAAAAAGGAGGAGTGTTAAAAATGAAAGGAGACAGGCGCTCCCTTTAAGGGACGGAAAAAAAAAATTACAGAGCGGCCAAAAAAAAGGTTTAATTTTTTCTGGGAAAAGCGCAGGGAGAAAACCGGTTAGTAGAAATAGCAAAAACATCAAATTAAGCTAAAAGGAATCCTTTAGGAGTCCGGAATCGGGGGGAAGAACTAAAAGCCCTAAATGAAAAAGAAAGAAACCCCAAAATATTTCCCCTCCTATGCCAAAACAAAATTGAAACAAATTTCCGTTTTTGGGCCCCCCACTTAAACAAGAGGGGTTACACCCGATGACAGCAAGGGGAAATGAGTGAGCTACTCAATCCAATATGGGCTCAGTTTTTTGGAAACCCTAACCCGACTGGGGGGTCGAAGATCAAAATTAAATTTTTTTTGAGGAGGCCAAAAAAATTTTTATTAACACAAGCCTTTTCCCATGTTATCCAGGGCCCCAAAAAAACCCCCCGCCCCGGGGGGATTATAATAAAGAACCCCCTCCCCATTTTTCAAAAAAACTGCCCCCAGGGCCCCAAAAAATGGTTTTTTTGTTGTTTATTTTTAAGAATTTTTCCCAAGGATGCCCCCCAATTTTTAAAGAGGGGCCCTTTTCCCAATTCCCCATGGAGAGGGGGCAAAAGGACCGCCCCGGGGGGGTCGTCCCAAAAAAGATAAAAACAACCAGGGGAAAAGCCCCAATCCCACAAAGGGGGCAGTTAAAAGAACGAAAGAATTCAGACCCAAAAGCACTAACATCCCATTTTTAAAAAACTTGGAAAGGGTCCCAAAAAAAGCAAGATCACACCCATTTTAGAAAAACCCCTCAGTTTCCCCAAACCGGGCAAAAAATGGGTTTTGAAAAAGGTCGCTCCTGTCTGGGTTTAAATATGGATCACTACGGGGCAAGGGCCTAAATGCACTAGAAGACAAAAAGAAAGCCCGATGTAAAAATATACAGACTTTTCAAAAGCCTTTTTACAAGTGTGACCATGGCGTAAAAAGCCCCACAAAAAGCGGCTAAAAGGGAAAAACAAAGGAAAAATCGGTCGGTTTGGTTTTTTATTTTCCCCCTAAAAGAAAACAAAAGAGTAGTCGCCCAAAAGAGTAAAAGTTCCCCAGGCAGGGTAAAGGTGAAAAGCTCTGTTCCCCAAGGCACAGGTTTAGCTCCCCTTTTTGTTCCTCTTTTCATATCCGAAATAGACAAGGATGTCAGCCACAGCACCGTTTTCTTCTTTGCAGATGAACACGAATCTGCATGACAGTGTCTTCCCTTGCAGACCTGCAAGGCTCCAGGCGGAATCAACCCCAAAACTTTCAGGGGGCCCGCAGAAAACAATATGGGGTTAACGTGGAATTTTTAATTACTCAAATATTTTTAAAAATGAGGAAAATTTAAACTTCATCAGGTACCAAAAAAAAATTCTGGCCACAAAAAGAGCGGGAAAAACCAAAAGGCAAAGAACCCGGGAAATGATTATGTCGGAGGATTCACCCTTAAAGGGCCATAAAAATTGTATTTAATCGGCCCAAACTGCTAGAAAAAGAAAGGATGGTTAAAGAGAACCTTCAAAAAAAAGGGAGGTGTCACTAGCACGTTTAAGAGACCATTCAAAAGTGGGCAGGGGCCCCCAGATGTTCAAAATGCCTTTCCCGGGGGAACATTTAAGGGGGGGAAAAACCCAACAGACCCCTTTTCAGTCTTAAGCTTTGGGGGACCTTGGAAAAAAAGGGGACCTTAAAGTTTTTGGTCCTTTTATCAGCCCGGGGGTTTTTGGCTCGTACGGGGTTTGGGGGTTTCTTTTCCCCGCCCCGCAAAGGGAAACAGGCCCGGTTGATTCCCGGCGTGATCCACCAGGGAAAGGCCTTTGGGCACAGACCGGGGCCCCGCGGGGGTTTTTTACCCCCCCAAAAAATCTCTCCCGGTTTAAAATCCAAAGGTTTCACTTCTGTATTTTGCTTTGTGTAGGGTTTAAAAGGAGAGACTTTTGTGATGACAAGCTACCCCTTTTTTTGACCCTCCTCATTCACAAAGTAGACAAAAACCTAAAAATTTCAAAATTTTTCGGGAAAACCCCCCAATAAAAAAGTTTTCACCCCTTCTTTTCGTTCCAAAATACCCAAAACCAAAAGGGCATCCATCGGGTTTTTCCCAAGGATTTCCCAATTTTTTAGTCCCGAGTTTTTTTGCCGGGGGAATGTTTTCATACAAATTTAAAAAAACATTTTCCCGAATTACAAATTTTCCCTTTCCTTTTTCATCAAAACTGCAAAAAAAAGAGAATTTTAGATCTTTAAAATTTCCACCCCCAAACCCAAACCCAAACCCCCCAACAAAAATTATTTAAATTTTTCCCAACCCCCAAAGGGGGTTTAAATGAAAGTTTTTAAAAGTTCTTTCCAAGCTAACAACCCGAGTCCATGGCCTTTTCTAGGGACTTCAAATTTAAAAGGGTCCCAACCAGGGGAACCCAAAAACCAAGCACCCCGAACCAGTCAACGCAGGAGATTTCACTATACCCTGTGGAGGCTGTGACAAGATTTACGTCGGTGTGAAACAGCAAGAAACCTCGACACTCGCCTCAATGAACACATTTACGCATGAAGGAACGATAACTTGAACAACGCCTGTGTACAACACCAAAATTCTACCAATCATCTCATGAAATTCAGAGACACCCAATTAGTGATTAACCCTTTGACTGTTTCAGGCCCCTCTCTGAAACTGTCATTCTATGTCGCTCAATTTTTTAAAAAAAAAAATTATTTTTTCTTATGAAATGATAGAGAATCTTTTCCCGATGGTAATGACACCAAAAGTTCGAAATTTGGTCGAAAACTCGTGGAATTATGCTCCCGTGAAGTTAGCGGTCTCGGCGACATATGCGTATCGGCGATTTCGCCGACTTTGAGCCCTTTTTTCAGCCAATTCCGTTGTTCCAGTTGACCAAACTCATAGCTATTTCTTTAGAACTCCATTTTATCTATCAGCTGAGTACAAGAAACCTCCCATTTACTAATTTGGACTACCCAATATGGTGGTCAGAAATTGGCAATTTGGCCAATTTCACGCAAAATAAAAAAGATGCCAATTTCAAAATAGGGTCCAGAATAAACAAGGTAGACATTCGTGGCACTAAAATAACATATGCTCTGTTCATTAGTCACATCTCTAGGCCCCTCTTATATTATTATTGCTTTCTATTTTGATTTTTTTATTCATACAAAAAAATACAAAATTTACTTTTATGCAGACGACTGCATTATTGTAAAAATGGTATAAATAATATCAGTGCACTAGTGAAAGAATATTAGACTCCCAGTTGACGTGTATTGGACGTGTGGTGTGATTTATTTACTCTTGAACATTGGTAAAAATCGAACATTTCCGCTACTTTGAGCTCAGTTTCAAGGTCGTTTTCATCGTAAAAGTAATGAAAATCATCTCTATTTCTGTAATATGTTTTCCATTTTATCACCTAAGACCATGAAAACGCAAATACAATGATAAAACTATACGAAAATACACCTCAAAGTGGGCGTTTTATTCCAAAAAACGATCAGAGTTTTTTTTTTTCCCATTATGCAATGTGCGCTGCAGGATTTTTTTTATGTGGTGCACACTGACCCCCACAGACCCATTCCTCACATGTGGGCCCTCCCAACTTTCTCCCACTTGATTGAAGCCGCTAGAATTATTGAGTATTATACGTCAGAAACTTTGGCTCGTTAGACGTTTTTTATACGTCGAAAACAGTCAAAGGGTTAAAAAACACAAAATTTCTGCAGACGCAAGTGCCTCAAAATCACACTGAATCGCTGTTTCGAATACAATTAAACAAAATAACGGCAGCTTCATCTCCGAAGTCTTAGCAAGAATCCTCCTGAAAACAGTAAACCCTGCCATCACATAGTCTCCCCTGTTATACTACACAAAGCACATTACGAGAGTGAACACTGAAACAAGCTGCCTCTTTCCAGTCTATATTTGTCCAACCTGTTTTTATGTTACCCAAGTAATGGGCCTTTTATATCCTTTTACTCATGAACGAATTAATTGCTCTACCATATTGCATTACAACTACTACTTTTGTCACTACTACAACTACTACTACTACTACTACTACTACTACTACTACTATTTACTACCACTAGTGAACATCAAATGGTACCTCACTAGAAATTGCACCTCACTCTGAGCCTTTATTACCCTCTGCGTCCACGTATTGTTTGTAATGGCTTGATAAAGCTCCTGGAGAGCGAAACGTTGCCACAATAAAATGTCACATTAGTTGCACTTGTGTCCTTTTACTTATTTATTTATTTATTTTTATTTAGTAATTTTAGCATACATAGAGGTAAAAAAAAATACAGGTAAGAGCAGCATGCCAAAGCCACTTATATGCATACATTATGGGCGGGCCTTAAAATTAACTTAAGATTAACTAAGCGATGAGGAAATCAGTGATAAAACATTATTGTAAACAGATAACTATAAAGCACAATGATATTACAAAGACAGGTATATGGTTCCATGCATTGCTGTACATTCAGTCGATGGAGTATTCTGTTAGGTAGTGTATTTAAAAAAATAACAAAGTTAGATTGGGTCCTGGGTTTTAAACATTTGTGTGATATAATTGTGATAACATTTAGGATATACAATTTATAAGGTTCAGTTATCAGTATTTATTTGGTTTTGAGTGAGTAAGTGATCTTTGAGAAGAGACTTGAATTTATAAACAGGTAGTGTTCCTTTTATATTTACAGGTAATGAATTCCAGATTTTAGGGCCTTTTAGGGTGCATTGAGTTTTTGCATAGCGTGAGATGGACACGAGGAACATCAAAGAGTGATCTGTGCCTTGTGTTATGGTAAATGTGTTCTGTTGAGGTTGGCAAGGAGATGTTTGAGGGGAGGGTTAATATCAGAGTTAATTTGTTCTATGTATGTAATAGGTGCAATTTAATAAGTATGGATGTTTTGTATGTGGTAGGTTGAGTTTTTTGGAATTTTGGGTGGAGTGTGCTGCCGTAGTGAGAATTTGTAATCATTCTAACTCCCACCCTTTTTGTTGGGTAATTAGGGGCTGAGATGGTTAATTGTTGTTGAGCCCCATGCACAAATTCCATAGGTGAGATAGGGGTAAATAAGAGAGTGTTTAAAGGGCCAGGAGGGCTGACTGTGGAACATAGAAACTGTATCTTCGATAGAAATGCCTACAGTCTTGAAATTTTCTTTAGAAATTTGTTGTATATGTGTATGAAATTTTGAGTCTATTATCAAGGTGATTCCTAAGAATTTTCCCCTCCGTTAGCTTTGTGATAGGTGATATGTTTATCGTTATGTTAAGAGGTACATCTGTAGCTCGGTTACCAAACTGAATGAAGTAGGTTTTGTCAATGTTTAGTGTAAGTTTGTTAGTCCTCATCCTGGTAGATATTTTCTGTAATTCGGTGTTTCCCGTTTTGGCTAGCGTGACTGGGCTGGGTGAGAGAAGACGATGTTGTGTCATCTGCAAAAAGTGTGGGTTTGAGTAATTGCGAAGCATTTGGTAGGTCATTTACGTATAGGAGAAAGAGAAGAGGGCCAAGGACACTTCCTGTGGGACACCAACTGTAATTGATTGTGCGGAAGAGCTTGCCCATCTGCGTACACATATTGGTTTTTGTTGCTGAGTATGACTTGAGGTGTTGAGGGAGTGCCCTCTAATACCATAGTGTGACAATTTTACGTGGAGCAAGTCATGGTCAACTGTATTCAAAGCTTTACCGTAATTTCAATGAAGATCCCCAGTGGGACTTTCTTTTTTTCTCTACTGCAGTGTATATATGATCTAGCATGTGTATAATAGCATCATTAGTATTTTATTAGGCCTGAATCCAAATTGGCAGGGGTTGAGAATGTTTTGGGAGATGAGGTAGGAGTAATTCGTTTATGAATTAATTTTTCGAAGATTTTTGAGAGAGGGTTTTTAAATTGGATATTGGCCTATAGTTATTCAACTCTGTTTGGTCTCCTCCTTTATGGATCGGGGTGACCCTTGCTATTTTGAAAACTGTGGGGAAGGTGGAGGATTCAATGGATTTGTTAAAGAGTGTTGCAATGATGGTGTAGTACTTGTGACACTTTTTTGTATATAAAGGGTGGTAAGGTATTAAATCTCCGGCCTTGTTTTTTAGTGCATTGATAATAAGGGAGACTTCTTTTGGGTAGTCGGAGCTAGGAACAGTGTGTTCGGGTAGTTGCCAGTGAGGTATCATGTGGTGGGGTATCTGAGCTTGGGATTTTATTGGCAAGGTTTTTTTCCTATAGTGGAGAAGAAATCATTGGTCTGTTTGCTGTTTCTGTTGGGGGGAGTTGGGTTCATCTGATTTGCTAATTTTATTTCGCTATTTCGTGATATCTTTTTTGTTCCCAGAATTTCTGAAAGGGGCTTCCAGGTCTTTTTTATATCACCTGTAATTGGATAATCTGTTCACATAATACAATTTTTTTGCCCTTCTTATCAGGCTGGTTAGGATTGACGAGTAACGTTTTGTTTGGTCTCTGGTTATGTGACCCATTCTGTACTGGTTTTTCATATCGGTGTTTTGTATTTATGGATTTGAAATGCTGGGTGTTAGCCAGGGACTGTTCAGTCTCTTAGCTGTCATCTGTTTAGTTTTTTTAGGGGAGTGCTTGTTATAGAAAGGGATTTGGGTCTTTTTAGAAAATTATTAAAACATTCGTCAATATCTGTATAGATTTCTAGCTCAGTGTGCCCGTCAATGTTTGTTACTGCTGTTGTGAAGTTATTAATGGCTGCATCATTGTGAAGTCTGAAGGTGACTTTAGTAGTGTCTTGGGTATTTTACCCAAAAGTTGTTATGAGGAAAGTTGGGTAGTGGTCTGTGGTATTATCTGTAATTATGCCCTGATTTTAAAGGGGATATGGTTTTTGGTCCAGATGTGGTCAAGTAGGGAAACACTAGTCTCCTAACTCTTGTAGGTTTGTTATGTTGTAGCAACATGCACTTACTCATTGTGTTTGTGAATTCAGTAATGTTGGGTCCTGGTCTTGCAGAGATTTATATTGAAGTCACCTGAGCGTAGTAAGTGATCTTTGTTCATGCGTGCATCTTATCATACTTCTAGGTTTTGACTAAATTGGCTAATGTTTGATTGTGGAACTCTGTAGATGTTTATCACTGTGAGAGGGTTTTTGTAGGTATTTGGATTTGAATTTAGCTATTATATATTCCCCATTTTTCATCCTTGTGCAAGTATTAGTGATACATTCTAGTTGGTTCTGAGTAGTATATAGCTGTGCCACCCCCTTGTGGGCTGTTCCTACAGTTGTGTATGGCTGTGTAACCAGGAATGGCATAGACATCGTAGTATCAGGCTTTAGCCAGGTTTCAGTTAGTGTAATGATTTTACATATTGGCATGCAAGGAATTTAGTAATGCTAGGAGGGCATCGTAATGCTTGCTTAAAGATCTGATTTTTGTAGTTAAAGATAGTTATGTTGTTGTTGGCTCTGAGAAGTGCCTTTTTATTGTTCTGCTGTGTAGTAATTACAGAACTGTTTGAATCATTTAAGTCATTAAATAAGAGGTTGGTATCAGGATCAATGCTTGTAATCATAGATTTGTAGTGAATCTATAGTTAGAATTAAGTATAAAACAAAGTAAATATTCTAAAGCTAAAAAAATAGCACCTGAATTATTTAACAAATGTAAAAAATAATGAGCTAAGGTAGTTTTTTAAAGCTAAAATAAAGGAGACAATATAAAAGGGACTAAAATAATTTGTGGTGAACAAATAAAGTGATGATCAAATAATGGATAGGTTAGGTTAGGTAAGGTTCGTCAGGAAACAGGACAAATGTTTCCTGACGCGGGTCTTCGTCAGATGATGACCCGCCTTTGGAGCTTTTGGTCATCTGACCGAGGCCTTCCGCTGGCTTACAGGTCCACCCCTTTAAAAATTATGGTCATTTATAACCATTGTTATTATTTAATAATGGAGCTTGGGAATATGATAGTAGGTAGTACTTTAAAGGTAATTCTTTAAAGTTAGAATTATAATATAAAATTATAATATAAAAGGGACTAATATAAGTTGTGGTGAACAATAAAGTGGTAATCAAATAAATGAGCTTTGGAGTATAATGGCAAAATAGTGAACTTATTAACTTTAGCACCTGAGAATAGCACCTTGATTATTTTAACAATTGTGAATATATGATCTAAGGTAGTTATAGAAAGCTAAAATAAAGGAAAAAAATATAAAGGACTACAATTAAGTAATGGTAAAAAAAGTTAAATGGACAGATGTCACTATGAAATAATATTGGTTTAGGAGTAAGATCTGATTTGTAATATTAAATAAGTTGAGCAGTTTTTTTGCACAATAAAAAGTAAAAAAAAAATGAGGTAGTTGGTACTAGCTAGCAAAAGATAGTTTTGGTACTTGCAAAAAAGTAATTGGAATATACACTAATTGCATACACAATAAAAAGTGACTAAAAAAACAAGTAGTGGTAAACAAAATTAAATGGACAGGTAAGAACAATGAATAATATTAATTTGGAGTAAGATTTGACTTGTAACACAAAATTATGAGCAATTAATAGCAGTAAGAAAGTAGTTAGCATTAGCTAGTGATGAAAAAATAATAATGCACAATATAATAGTAACCTAACACCTAACACCTGCTGCTACCTCACCACCTAACACCTGCTGCTACCTCACCACCTAACACCAGCTGCTACCTCACCACCTAACACCTGCTGCTACCTCCCCCACCTAACACCTGCTGCTTAAACCTCACCAAACCCAAACACCTGCTGCTACCTCACCACCTAACACCTGCTGCTACCTCACCACATAACACCTGCTGCTACCTCACCACCTAACACCTGATGCTACCTCACCACCTAACACCTGCTGCTGCCTCACCACCTAACACCAGCTGCTACCATCCCACCATACACCTGATGCTACCCTCACCACCTAACACCTGCTGCTACCTCACCACCTAACACCTGCTGCTACCTCACCACCTAACACCTGCTGCTACCTCACTACCTAACACCTGCTGCTGCCTGAGAACCTAACACTTGCTGCTGCCTGAGAACCTAACACTTGCTGCTGCTGCCTGAGCACCTAACACCTGCTACTGCCTGAGCACCTAACACCTGCTACTGCCTGAGCACCTAACACCTGCTACTGCCTGAGCACCTAACACCTGCTACTGCCTAAGCACCTAACACCTGCTGCTACCTGAGAACCTAACACTTGCTGCTGCCTGAGTACCTAACACCTACTACTGCATGAGCAGCTAACACCTGAGACACTCATCACCTGAGCAGCTAACACCTGAGACACTCATCACCTGAGCAGCTAACACCTGACACATTCAACACCTGAACATCTAACACAATCAACACCTGGGCACCTAACATCTCACACATTCAACACCTGAGCAGCTAACACCTACACATTCAACAGCTGAGCACATAACACCTGACACACTCAACACCCAACACACTCAACACCTGAGCACCTAACATCTCACACACTCAACACCTGAGCACCTGACACATTCAACACCTGAGAACCTAACACACTCAATACCTGAGCACCTAACACAAAACACCTGACCACCTAACACAGTCAACACCTGAGCACCTAACACCTGACACAGTCAACACCTGAGCACCTAACACCTGACACAGTCAACACCTGAGCAGCTAACACCTGACACAGTCAACACCTGAGCACCTAACACAATCAACACCTGAGTACATAACACAAAACACCTGAGCACCTAACAGTCAACACCTGAGCACCTAACACCTGACACAATCAACACCTGAGCACCTAACACCTGACACAGTCAACACCTGAGCACCTAACACCTGACACAGTCAACACCTGAGCACATAACACATGACACAGTCAACACCTGAGCAGCTAACACCTGACACAGTCAACACCTGAGCACCTAACACAATCAACAAATGAGCACCTAACAGTCAACACCTGAGCAGCTAACACCTGACACAGTCAACACCTGAGCAGGTAACACAGTCAACACCTGAGCAGCTAACACAGTCAACACCTGAGCAGCTAACACAGTCAACACCTGAGCAGGTAACATGGTCAACACCTGAGCTGCTAACACAGTCAACACATGAGCAGGTAACACAGTCAACACCTGAGCAACTAACAGTCAACACCTGAGCAGCTAACACAGTCAACACCTGAGCAGGTAACACAGTCAACACCTGAGCAGCTAACACAGTCAACACCTGAGCAACTAACAGTCAACACCTGAGCAGCTACACAGTCAACATCTGAGCAGCTAACACAGTCAACACCTGAGAAGCTAACACAGTCAACACCTGAACAGCTAACACAGTCAACACCTGAGTGGCTAACACAATCAACACCTGAGCAGCTAACACAGTCAACACCTGAGCAACTAACACAGTCAACACCTGAGCAGCTAACACAGTCAACACCTGAGCAGCTAACACAGTCAACACTTGAGCAACTAACACAGTCAACACCTGAGCAGCTAACACAGTCAACACCTGAGCAGCTAACACAGTCAACACCTGAGCAGCTAACACAGTCAACACCTGAGCAGCTAACACAGTCAACACCTGAGCAACTAACACAGTCAACACCTGAGCAGCTAACACAGTCAACACCTGAGCAGCTAACACAGTCAACACTTGAGCAACTAACACAGTCAACACCTGAGCAGCTAACACAGTCAACACCTGAGCAGCTAACACAGTCAACACTTGAGCAACTAACACAGTCAACACCTGAGCAGCTAACACAGTCAACACCTGAGCAGCTAACACAGTCAACACCTGAGCAGCTAACACAGTCAACACCTGAGCAGCTAACACAGTCAACACCTAAAGCAGCTAACACAGTCAACACCTGAGCAGCTAACACAGTCAACACCTGAGCAGCTAACACAGTCAACACCTGAGCAGCTAACACAGTCAACCCCTGAGCAACTAACACAGTCAACACCTGAGTAGCTAACACAGTCAACACCTGAGCAGCTAACACAGTCAACACCTGAGCAGCTAACACAGTCAACACTTGAGCAACTAACACAGTCAACACCTGAGTAGCTAACACAGTCAACACCTGAGCAGCTAACACAGTCAACACCTGAGCAGCTAAGATAATTCTGAGGACATGTACATAACCTTCACGACTACGACAACTACTACTACAACTAACCCATCTCTTTGGGAAGGACCTACTTCCACTGGGGAATCCCGCCTACCAGTGAATATGCCCTCGTCTGCTACACCTGACGTTACTATATAAGCGCCAGGATTCTTTCTTCTGTTTCTGAATCTCCACGACTACGGTGCTGTTCGCACCTACTCCTAGGTTGAGGGACTGATTACCTCATCTTCTGTACATAGTTCTACTGTCTTCAAGTTATGTCCTAGAATTTGTATTGATAAAGCCACTGGATTGCGAAACGTCTACAATAAAGATACCCAGATGTTGCACATGTGTCTTAATCTCATCAGCTAAGATAATCAACACCTGAGCAGCTAACACAGTCAACACCTGAGCAGCAAACACAATCAACACCTGAGAAACTAACACAGTCAACACCTGAGCAACTAACACAGTCAACACCTGAGCAACTAACACAGTCAACACCTGAGCAACTAACACAGTCAACACCTGAGCAGCTAAGATAATCAACACCTGAGCAGCTAACACAGTCAACACCTGAGCAGCTAAGATAATCAACACCTGAGCAGCTAACACAGTCAACACCTGAGCAGCTAACACAGTCAACACCTGAGCAGCTAAGACAGTCAACACCTGAGCAGCTAACACAGTCAACACCTGAGCAACTAACATAGTCAACACCTGAGCAACTAACACAGTCAACACCTGAGCAACTAACACAGTCAACACCTGAGCAACTAACACAGTCAACACCTGAGTACCTAACACAGTCAACACCTGAGCAGATAACACAGTCAACACCTGAGCAGCTAACACAGTCAACACCTGAGCAGCTAACACAGTCAACGCCTGAGCAGCTAACACAGTCAACACCTGAGCAACTAAGACAGTCAACACCTGAGCAGCTAACACAGTCAACACCTGAGCAACTAACACAGTCAACACCTGAGCAGCTAACACAGTCAACACCTGAGCAAGCAACACAGTCAACACCTGAGCAACTAACAGTCAACACCTAAGCAGCTAATGCAGTCAACACCTGAGCAACTAACACAGTCAACACCTGAGCAACTAACACAGTCAACACCTGAGCAACTAACAGTCAACACCTGAGCAACTAACACATTCAACACCTGAGCAGCTAACACAGTCAATACCTGAGCAGCTAACACAGTCAACACCTGAGCAGCTAACACAGTCAACACCTGAGCAGCTAACACAGTCAACACCTGAGCAACCAACACAGTCAACACCTGAGCAACTAACAGTCAACACCTAAGCAGCTAATGCAGTCAACACCTGAGCAACTAACACAGTCAACACCTGAGCAACTAACACAGTCAACACCTGAGCAACTAACAGTCAACACCTGAGCAACTAACACATTCAACACCTGAGCAGCAAACAGTCAACACCTGAGCAACTAACACAGTCAACACCTGAGCAGCTAACACAGTCAACACCTGAGCAACTAACACAGTCAACACTTGAGCAACTAACACAGTCAACACCTGAGTAGCTAACACAGTCAACACCTGAGCAGCTAACACAGTCAACACCTGAGCAACTAACACAGTCAACACCTGAGCAACTAACACAGTCAACACCTGAGCAACTAAGAGTCAACAACTGAGCAGCTAACACAGTCAACACCTGAGCAACTAACAGCCAACACCTGAGCAACTAAGACAGTCAACACCTGAGCAACTAACACAGTCAACACCTGAGCAGCTAACACAGTCAACACCTGAGCAACTAACACAGTCAACACCTGAGCAACTAACACAGTCAACACCTGAGCAACTAACACAGTCAACACCTGAGGCAACTAAACACAGTCAACACCTGAGCAACTAACACAGTCAACACCTGAGCAACTAACACAGTCAACACCTGAGCAACTAACACAGTCATCACCTGAGCAACTAACACAGTCAACACCTGAGCAGCTAACACAGTCAACACCTGAGCAACTAACAGTCAACACCTGAGCAACTAACACAGTCAACACCTGAGCAACTAACACAGTTTAACACCTGAGCAACTAACACAGTCAACACCTGAGCAACTAACACAGTCAACACCTGAGCAACTAACACAGTCAACACCTGAGCAGCTAACACAGTCAACACCTGAGCAACTAACACAGTCAACACCTGAGCAACTAACACAGTCAACACCTGAGCAACTAACACAGTCAACACCTGAGCAACTAACAGTCAACACCTGAGCAACTAACACAGTCAACACCTGAGCAACTAACACAGTCAACACCTGAGCAACTAACACAGTCAACACCTGAGCAACTAACACAGTCAACACCTGAGCAGCTAACACCTGACACAGTCAACACCTGAGCAACTAACACAGTCAACACCTGAGCAACTAACACAGTCAACACCTGAGCAACTAACACCTGACACAGTCAACACCTGAGCAACTAACACAGTCAACACCTGAGCAACTAACACAGTCAACACCTGAGCAACTAATACAGTCAACACCTGAGCAACTAACACAGTCAACACCTGAGCAACTAACACAGTCAACACCTGAGCAACTAACACAGTCAACACCTGAGCAACTAACACAGTCAACACCTGAGCAACTAACACAGTCAACACCTGAGCAACTAACACAGTCAACACCTGAGCAACTAACACAGTCAACAAGACACAGATATGATCATGTCTGGCGCCTTAATACACTATATTTCATGGGTCAAACTCTCTCTATGTATCATCTAGCACATGAATGTTATATTGTAATAAAGGCAGGTGTTACTCACCTGTGTTAGACACCACAGGTGTTACTCACCTGTGTTAGACACCACAAACACTGTTTATCACAGCCAACAACAACACAAGCTCCTCCTCTGTGTTGGGTTTATAAGAGTCACTGACAACTTACTCAGTATCGACTCCAACTTCCCGACTTAAGAATACAAGAAACGAGGAACACTGCAGCAGGTCTGTTGGCCCATACTAGGCAGGTCCTTCACGCATGTTCTTTCGCATGCTATTTCATTACTCTTTAACAAGTCACTAGAAACTAGCACCTTCCCGAAACTACTCAAGACGGCAAGGGTTACACCAATACATAAAGGTGGTGACCCTACAGATTTAAACAACTATAGGCCAATATCAAACTTACAATTGCTATCCAAAATCTTTGAGAAACTCGTACACATGAGACTGTATTCATTTATAACGTCACAAAACATACACAACCCCTGCCAATTTGGATTCGGGAAAAATAAAAGGACTAATGATGCAATCATAAAAATGCTAGATCTGCTTTACACAGCATTGGAAAATAAGGAATATCCACTAGGAATTTTTATTGACCTAAGGAACAGCTGTTAAAAATTGACCACTGTCTGGAAAATCTTCCAGCTCCTGCACCCAACATCTTGCTCCTGGGGGATTTCAACTTAAGGCACCTAAAATGGAGGAATATAGCAAATAATATTGTTGTAGTAATAACACCAGGAGGCAGCTCTGATGAAAACTCACACTCACACGAGCTTTTAAATCTCTGCACAAAATTCAATTTAAACCAGCAAATAATAGAGCCTACTAGACTGGAGAATACACTAGACCTCATCTTCACTAACAATGATGATCTGATAAGAAATGTCACCATATCAAAAACAATATACTCAGATCACAACATAATTGAGGTTCAGACATGTATGCGTGGAGCCCCAGACCGACATAATGAGACTAGTCACGAGGGAGCATTCACCAAATTCAACTTCAATAACAAAAACATAAAGTGGGACTAAGTAAACCAAGTCCCTACCGATATAAGCTGGGAAGATATACTAAGCAACACAGACCCCAACGTATGCCTAGAACAGATTAACTGTGGGCACTCGATGTATGCACAAGGCTTATTCTCTAAGAAAAAGGAGTAGTAGATGTAAAATAGAAAGAGACAGGCGCTCCCTTTACAGGCGACGGAAAAGATAACAGAGCGGCTAAAAGAGGTCAATGTTTCTGAAATGTCGTAGGGAGACACTGGTCAGAGAAATAGCAAGCATCGAATCAAGCTAAAGGAATCTTATAGGAGTCAGGAATCGCGTGGAAGAACTAAAAGCCATAAGAAAACGAAGAACCAAAG